>SKCR01039571.1:0-187924 GCA_019454045.1 Zanthoxylum bungeanum | reverse complement strand
AGCTCGTCTTTTAGTGAGTTATGGTGATTTGAGTCGGGCTGATGAAGGCTTTAATAGACAGAAATCTCGTGTTCAGTGGCTTAACTTGGGGATCAGAATTCTAAGTTCTTCTTTACCGCTATGAAGAGTTTTCATGGCCATAGTAAGGTTACTTCTATTACTAAGGAGGATGGTACCCCGTGTGGAGGAAGATGCTTTGGTTAGAGATGAGATTGTTTCTTTTTTGAGTCCCTTTTAGGTCCACAGCATCGTCAGCAGGATTTTGATAGGGTGACCCTCCATTCTGCTATTACTAGACATGTGACTGAGGAGCAGAGTATGGCTCTTTCTCGAGAGGTTGAGGATGAGGAGATTAAGGCTGTTCTGTTCGGGTTGAAAGACAATAAAGCTCCAGGTCCGGATGGGTTTAATTCGGGTTTCTTTAAGAAGTGTTGGAATATTGTGGGGAATGATGTCTTATGTGCTATTCATTCTTCTTTTCTTCTGGACGTCTTTTGAGGCAGGTAAATACTACATCCATTGCTCTGATTCCTAAGATTCCTAATCCTTCCCAGGTTAAGGATTATATGCCCATTTCTTGTTGTAACACCATTTACAAGTGCATTGCTAAGCTGATTGCGAACAGAATTAAGGTCATCCTCCCTTCAGTGATCAGTCAGAATCAATCTGCTTTTGTCGAGGGAAGGCGTATTAGCGACAATATTCTCTTGTGTCAGGAATTGGTTCGGAATTATCACCTGAATGGCGGTTCCCCGATGTGTGCTCTTAAGATTGACTTGATGAAAGCTTATGACACTGTTCGTTGGGATTTTTTGGTTGAGGTTCTGCGGACTGTTGGTATTCCTGAGAGGATGGTGGGTTGGATTCAGGAGTGTATGACTACTACGAGATTCTCTGTTTCTATTAATGGAGAGCTGCATGGATTTTTCTCTGGGGGTCGTGGGTTGCGACAAGGTGATCCTATGTCTCCTTATCTTTTTGTTTTGGCTATGGAAGTTTTATCAGGCCTTCTTCGTAATATGGCTACTGATCCGGTTTCCAGTTCCACTGGCGGTGTTCAAAGGACCGTCTTACTCATCTCTGTTTTGCAGATGACCTTATGATTTTTGTAAAGCAGATGCATCCTCTGTTTCTTTGATCAAGGATTGTATTGGGCAGTTCAGTGGTTTATCAGGTTTAATTCCGAATCCAGCTAAGAGTCATCTTTTCTCTTCTGGCATCTCTCTTTCTATGCAAGACCAACTGCGTGATGTGTTAAGATTCCAGGTGGGGACTCTTCCTGTGAGGTATTTGGGGGTTCCTTTGATCTCTACTAAACTTAGGGCCTCTGACTGTGCTTCTCTTGTGGATCATATTGTTATGCGTGCTAAAAGTTGGAGTTGTAAGTTTCTCTCTTATGCAGGTCGGCTCCAGCTTATAAAGTCTGTTTTGTTCTCCATTCAAGTTTATTGGTCTTCTTTATTTATTATTCCTAAGTCAGTGATTAGGAAGGTGGAGACTATCCTACGTTTTTTCCTTTGGAAGGGTAGTGCGCTTATCCCTACTGGGGCTAGAGTAGCTTGGAGCAAAATTTGTTTACCTCTTAAGGAGGGGGGGCTGGGTATAAAGAGTCTGGAAGCTTGGAATAGAGCGGCTATTGTCAAGCATATTTGGTTTCTCTGTTCTGGCCAGGTTTCTTCTTGGTCTACTTGGGTTACTCTTATTTACTGAGGGGGAGAAGTTTTTGGAGATCCCTCGTCCTTCTGATTGCTCTTGGAGTTGGCGTAAGATTTTGGAGCTTCGTTCTTGGTCCCGTCGGCGGATGAGTGTGAGTATTGGGAATGGTGAGTCGACTTTATTGTGGTTTGATAATTGGCATCCTGTAGGCCCGATTGTGGACTCGTTGGGCGAGAGAGTGATTTATGATTCTGGCTTGGATAGGATGGCGACAGTTGCTTCCATTATCTCTGATTCTGTTTGCCATTGGCCGCCTTCTAGATCTGCTGCTCTTGTTGATTTGGCTCAGACTCACCTTCCGTCTCCTTCTAGTTTGAGGGAGGATGTGCTGGTTTGGGAGGATGATAGACATGGGAGATTTTCTATGGATAGTGCCTGGAATGCTTTGAGGTCAAGGAGACCCGAGATGCCTTGTTCCCGAGTTGTCTGGTTCCGGAAATCTATTCCCCGCCATTCTTTTCTTCTTTGGATGTCTATTCAGGGAGGCCTTTGTACTCAGGACAGTCTGATGAAATTTGGTATATCCTCATGCTCGCGGTGTATTCTGTGTGGTTGTTCGAGTGAGGACATCGATCATCTTTTCTTTCAGTGCTCTTTTCATCGAGGGTTTGGTCGTCTGTGCTAGCCATGTGTGGATTAGATAGGAGCTGTCGAGATTGGCGCCAAACTGTTGAGTGGCTTTGTCAGTTCTCCGGTGCCTCTTTATATCATCTTCTGGTTCGTCTGTCATTTGCAGCGTCAGTTTACCATATATGGAGGGAGAGGAATGCTCGCACTCATGATGTGCCTCTTAGGCCAGTTTCTGTTCTTCTATATGATATTGTTTTTGATGTTCGGAATCGTGTTAGTTCTTTACGTAAGGTGAATCCATCTTATGACAATAAATGGCTTCACCTTTCGTGTCACTTGCCCGATGACATCTTTAGTTGATCTCTTGTAGCCGTTTGGCTTTCTTCTAGGAGGGCCTGTCCTCTCTAGATCCTGGGGGATGCCCCTTTGCTTTTGTTTGTTTTTCTTTTGGTTATAATACTTACCTTATCCAAAAAAAAGGTAGTGCGCTCACCTCTTCTGGGGCCAGAGTGGCTTGGAGCAAAGTTTGCTTACCTCTTAAGGAGGGGGGGCTGGGGATTAAGAGTTTGGATTCTTGGAATAGAGAGGCTATTGTTAAGCACATTTGGTTCCTTTGTTCTGGTCAGGTTTCCTCTTGGTCCAATTGGGTTCACTCTTATTTATTGATGGGGAGAAGTTTCTGGGAGGTCCCTTGTCCTAGTGACTGCTCTAGAGAGTGGCGTAAGATCTTGGAGCTTCATTCTTGGTCCCGGCGGCGGATGCGAGTTAGGATTGGAATGGTGAGAAGACTTTATTGTGGTTTGATTATTGGCATCCTCTGGGCCCGATCGTGGACACGTTGGGCGAGAGAGTGATCTATGACTCTGGCTTGGATAGGATGGCCACAGTTGCCTCCATTATCTCTGGTTCTGTTTGACGGTGACCCCTTCTAGGTCTGCTGCCCTTGTTGATTTGGCTCAGTCCCATCTTTCGTCTCCTTCTAGTTTGAGGGAGGATGTGCTGGTTTGGGAGGATGACAGGAGTGGGAGATTTTATGTGGATAGTCCCTGGAAAGCCATGCGGGCAAGGGGAACCTTGCTGCTTTGGTCTCGAGTTGTTTGGTTCCGGAAGGCTATTCCCCGTCATTCCTTTCTTCTTTGGATGTCTATTCAGGGAGGCCTCTGTACCCAGGATAGGTTGATGAGGTTAGGCATCTCTGCTTGTTCGCGCTGTATTCTATGTGGTTGTTCGAGTGAGGACATTGATCATCTTTTCTTCCAGTGCCTCTTCTCGTCGAGGGTCTGGTCGTCTGTTCTGGCTATGTGTGGGTTAGATTGGAGCCGCCGGGATTGGCGTCAGACTGTTGAGTGGTTATGTCAGTTCTCCGATGCTTCTTTACATCACCTTCTGGTCCGGTTGTCTGTTGCAGCGTCAGTCTACCATATTTGGAGGGAGAGGAATGCTCGCACTCATGATCTGCCTCTTCGGCCTGTTTCTGCTCTTCTTTATGATATTGTTTTTGATGTTCGGAATCGTGCTAGCTTTTTACGTAAGGTGAAACCATCTTATGACAATAAATGGCTTCACCTTTCATGGCATTTGCCCGATGACATCTTCTGTTGATTTTTTTTGTAGCCTTTCGGCTTTCTTCTAGGTGGGCTTGCCCTCTCTAGTCGCCTGGGGTATGCCCCTTTGCTCTTTGTATAGTTTTCTTTTGGTTATAATACTTACCTTATCCAAAAAAAAAAAAAACTTAACCTGATCTTCATGGACTTGCTTTGGTGTAAGTGGGTATAGTGTAATGGGTTTCCCTTTATGTTGAAATGAATACTTATTCTTGAACCCAACATGAATCACCTTCTTATCAAACTGCCACGGCCTCCCCAAAAGTATATGACCCGCATGCATCGGAATCACATCACATAGAACATCATCTGTGTAAGGCCCAATGGTAAAGCTCAATAATACCTGCTTCGTTACCTTCACTTCACCACAATCATTTAACCACTCCAACTTGTAAGGCTTGGGGTGCCTCAAGCAACTCAACCCCAATATCTCAATCAAAGCCGTGCTAGCCACATTGGTACAACTGCCTCCATCTATAATCATACTACAACTCTTACCATTCACACGACATCTGGTGTGGAATATGTTCTCCCTCTGCTGATCACTCTCATCCTCAACAACTTGTGCTGTCAAAGCACGCTTAACAACTAGGGATAAGTTATCTAAAGGATGTGCAGCTCCCTCGTGGTCACTAGCATCTTCTAACTCCGACATCTCATCCTCAACCTCATCATCTGTAGAGTACACATCTCCGCTCTTGTCAATCACTAAGGTGTGCCTATTGGGACATTGTGAAGCATAGTGTCCCATGCCCAAACACTTGAAACACTTGACATCCTTAGTTCTCGTAGCTGTACCCTCAGGTTTTGGTCTAGGCTTACTCGATTCTGCAGCCTCTTTTCCCTTGCCACTAGGTTCGGCCCTAGGCTTGTTAAAGTCTCCACTAAAATCACCTCTAGGCTTGTTAAAGCCTCCATCTCGCTTCTCATTTGGAACCCATTTCCCCTTCCAAGTTGAAGTAGTCTGAGTACCAAATATGGATGTGGCCTTCTTCTTGAGTTGCCTCTCTACCTTAATATCCATGTGAAACATGTCCTCCAAATCAACATAATGATGTAACTCCACCATGTTGGCAATCTCCCTATTTAAGCCTCCAAGAAACCGTGCCATAGTAGCCTCTGCATCCTCAACTACATTAGCCCTGATCATGGCAACTTCCATCTCTGTGTAGTAATCCTCAACACTCTTGGTACCTTGATACAGATGTTGTAGCTTCTGATACAACTCACGGTAGTAATGGCTCGGAATGAACCTCTTCCTCATAAGACCTTTGAGTTCTTCCCAAGTCTGAACTGGTCTCTCATAGTTTCTTATCCGAGTGGTAACAAGCTGATCCCACCATATCATGGCATAATCAGTAAACTCAATAGCTGCCAGATTGATTTTCTTCTCATCTGAGTAGTGATGGCAATTGAATATCAACTCAATCTTCTTCTCCCATTCCAAATAAGCCTCGGGATCATTCTTCCCTTGAAAGGTTGGTATCTTGATTTTAATGCTACCTAGATCTCCATCTCAGTGCCCCCGTCTACAATAACCCCTTCGATCATAATCCCATCGCATATCATCAAATGCACCTCTATCATCAAATCGTCTATCCCTCCTATTATGTCTCCCATCAAACCTCCTATCACACCCTCTACCAAACCCCCTACCATGCCTCTGATCTTGTCTAGGCTGAAACCTCTCCTCAACATCATCAAGATCATCAAAATCATCAAAGTCATTCTCGGCTTCTTCTTCATCTGATGGTATATGTTGCGGTGGTACTCGTCGTGGTGGCACATTATGAGGTACATTATGAGGTGGCAGTACATTATGAGGTGGTGGTACATTCTGAGGTAGTGGTGCTCTGGGAACACTGCCCGACTAAATACTCTCTACACTCTTGGACAACCTTTCCAATACAGTATTCATATTCTCCATCATATCTGTAAATTTTCTATCCATAGCTGCAAGCTTCTCATCGACGGTTAAACTAGCACCTGCCATATCAAAGCTCAACAAAAAAAATCAGTAATAACAAGAAAGTAATACGATATGTAAAATCCTCTCAAGCTCACAATCTCACGTGTTTACACTCAGTTATATCACTCCACTCGTGTTTGCACTCTATTGGCTTTTACCCGATACTGTGCTCACACTTACTGCCTTTTACCACTATTGAGTTCTTCCTCAATTCAATTACAAATCAACTAAATTCCCAGAATGGTCAACTAAGGTGTAGTCCACAAGCTAGCAGAAACACAATATATATATAGAGCAGGTGGAATAAAGCAAATAAGATAAGTAATCACGGAGACTCAATCGAAAGAAACCTAGCTAGAGTACTCAGAATAATAAAGAATGACGAGTTAGCTAAATGCAATAAATAAGCAAGTAAGCAATCAACGTGTCACTGAAGTAATCTTGTGGTCACTCGCTCTAGTGTTTGAGCTCACCTTTCTTTTCTTCTCACACACACTCACAAGTGTTTACACTCCAATAAAACACAATGAAGCACAAAGGATTTCAATTCAGCTATAACACAAATATAGTCTTTCAAGCACAAACCAAATCAAATATCAATGTAACTCATGTAAAGCAATCCAATCAACTTGCAAATGGTCTAATCAAGCTAAGCACAATGCGACCAATTCTCTTTTTTTTCTTTTATTTTTTTTTTAAAAAAAAAAACAAGTAGGTGACTCAGCTGCTTACGTAAGTAGCTTACAAGTAGGTCAAGTAAGCATGTCAATTTGGTAATGGTAAGTTACTAACCAACTAAACACTTTTTCCAACTAACTTGGTGATGCAGCAGCTTGCCTCTTCAAGCACCTCTCAAATGCAATGATGGCTACTCAAGTTTCCATGTCAAGCTCATGAGTGCTTCCATTTTCAATGTCATGCTAATGATGGCTCACGCAAATCAGCAAGCACACTTGTTAATTCATTCTTCAACATAAGCACATCAATCATCTTACTCACGGCAATATGTGTAACAAAGCAACCAGATTTGTCTCACAAAGTTAACAACACAAAAGCTTAAGTAAACTTCAAGAGTAAGTCACAGCCTCATCAATCCATAAGCATTTCATTTTGTTTCAACACTCAATCACTCAAATGCCTCACCACAACACTCAAACACACTTGTTTTCCTCACACTTCACAAGATTGCAACAACTTCACAAAGATTGCAAACAAGCTAGTTCACACGCAAATGCTAGGAGTAATGAAGTGCAATCTGATTTTCTCAAAGTAGTAAGAACAATACCTATTGAAAACAAGCTAAGTGACATGGATATGTGACATGATCCAGGCCGACAACAAACCAAAGGACGCATTACAAGTGCCAGAAGGGCCAATTACGAGGCAGAGGACCAAAAGACTTAGAGAAGCAATGGCGGGATTAGTTCAGAGTTTTATGGTCGACTGCAACAAACAAATAGAGATGCATGTGGGCTTGGATGGAAAGGGCCCAAAACCATTTCACTTGGCCCAAATCAGTTTAGAATAAAGCTTCCTAGGCATTTGAAGACTTAAAGACTTGATATTTGTGTAATTTCGTTTTTAGGGGCATTGTTGTCTTTATGCCTTTAGGGTTTCTTTTTGTAACACTATTTAAGCTTACTTTCTTCTTCATTTGAGGCAACCAACGAAATTTATAAACTCAAAAGCTTAAAGCTTTGGCTATGGCCGAATTCTTGTAAGGGAGGGATTCCCCTTTTCAAGTTTGAATCGACTAAAAAAGTGAATTTTTTTTGTTGAATCTAGTTCGTTCCATATTATCATTTAGGTGCCCATGGAGGGTATTCCATCAAAATTTCTATAGAAGTGCCAAATTTTCTCTTGAAATTGCATACGACCGTGAATATTTGCATGCTTATTTTTTTTCCATTGTGCTAATTGTTTACTCCTTATTTATAATTACTCTAGCTTAAGTATTATTGATTGAGTCTCCGTTATTACTATTTCTTGTTCGCGTTTTGTTTTCCGCCTTCCCTATATATATATATTATTGGGTCTGTTGTGTTCATGCTAGCTTGAGGACTACATTTGGTTTGTATTCTTGGATTGAGTGTGGTTCACATTTGAATTGAGGACGAACTCAAGAGTGGTAAAAGGCAGTGATTGTGAGCACAGTATCGGGTAAAAGCCAATAGAGTGCAAACACGAGTGGAGTGATATCATTCGAGTGTAAACACATGAGATTGTGAGGATTTACATATTTGCTTTACTTTCTTGTTATTTCTAATCTGTTTTCTTAGTGTTAAGATGGCAGGTCTAACCACTGAAGAAAAGCTTGAGGCTTTGGATAAGAAGTTTACAGATATGATTGAGAACATGAATACTGCTTTGGAGAACCAAGAGTGTAGAGAGTATTCAAACTGGTAGCGGTCCCAGAGCACCACCACCTCATAATGTGCCACCTCGCCGTGTGTACCACCACAGTATGTACCACCAGATGAAGAAGAAGCTGAAAATGAGTTTGATGATTCTGATGGTTTTGATGATGTGGAGGAGAGATTTCAGCCTGGGCATGATAGGAGGCCTAATAGGAGGTTTGATAGGAGGAATGATAGGAGGGATAGACGGTTTGATGATAGAGGTGCATTTGATGCCAGAAGAGGGGATTATGATCAGAGAGGATATGGTAGGCGAGGAGATATAGATGGTGATCTAGGTAGCATCAAGATCAAGATACCAACATTCAAAGGCAAGAATGATCCTGAAGCTTATTTAGAATGGGAAAAGAAAATAGAATTGATTTTCAACTGTCATCACTACTCAGACGAGAAGAAGATCAGTCTGGCAGCAATTGAGTTTACCGATTATGCTATGATTTGGTGGGATCAGCTTGTCTCTACTCGGAGGAGAAACTATGAGAGACCGTTTCAGACGTGGGCAGAACTTAGAGGTCTCATGAGAAAAAGATTTATACCCAGCCATTACTATAGGGAGTTGTATCAGAAACTACAACATCTGTATCAGGGGGCCAAGAGTGTTGAAGACTATTACACAGAGATGGAAGTTGCCATGATCAGGGCAAATGTAGTTGAGGATGCAGAAGCTACTATGGCACGGTTTTCTAGGGGGCTTGAATAGAGAGATAGCAAACATGGTGGAGTTGCATCACTGTGTTGATTTGGAGGATATGCTCCACATGGCTATCAAGGTAGAAAGGCAACTCAAGAAAAGGTCAACATCCAGATTTGGTACTCAGGCTACTTCTGCATGGAAGGGAAAATGGGTTCCGAATGAGAAGCGGGATGAAGGCTTTGACAAGCCTATAGGCGAGTTCAGTGGAGGCTTTAATAAGCCTAGGGCCGAACCTAGTACCAAGGGTAAAGAGACTGCTGAATCGAGTAAACCTAAACCAAGACCTGATGGTACAACTACAAGAACTAATGATGTCAAGTGTTTTAAATGTTTGGGCATGGGACACTATGCTTCAGAATGTCCCAATAGACGTACCTTAGTGATTGATAAGAAAAGTGGAGATGTGTACTCTACTGATAGTGAGGTTGATGATGAGATGCCAGAGTTGGAGGATGCTAGTGACCATGAGGGAGCTGCATACCCGCTGAATAATCTATCCTTAGTTGTCAAGCGTGCTTTGAGTGCACATGTTGTAGAGGATGAGAGTATGCAGCAGAGGGAGAATATATTCCATACTAGGTGTCGTGTGAATGGTAAGGGGTGTAGTATGATTATAGATGGGGGCAGTTGTACTAATGTTGCTAGCACAGCTTTGATTGAGCGATTGGGGTTGAGTTGCTTGAGACACCCGAAGCCTTACAAGTTGCAATGGTTAAATGATTGTGGGGAAATAAGTGTGACAAAGCAGGTTTTGTTGAGCTTTACCATTGGGCCATACACAGATGATGTCCTATGTGATGTGATACCGATGCATGCAGGACATATTCTTTTGGGTAGACCGTGGCAGTTTGATAAGAAGGTTATTCATGATGGGTTTAAGAATAAATACTTTTTTCAGCATAAAGGAAAACCCATTACATTATACCCACTTACACCTGCACAAGTCCATGAAGGCCAGGTTAAGTTGCAACTTGAGCGTGACAAAGAGAGAGCGAAGGGAAACACCACCTTGGGTGAGACTAGTGAGAGTGACGTATCTGGTGAGAAAAATAAGGCCAAAGCCGTGGGAGTTCCCAAGGGGAGTGTGAGTGAACGTGAGGGGGAAACAAAAGGGAGAGTTAAAAAGGGTTTCTACATGGGTGAGGGTGAAGCGAGGAAAGCATTCAAGGCTAGCAAGCTCATGCTATTGTTAGTCTATAAAGAGCATCATATTTATTTTACTAACACAAACCCTTTGCTAGACCCGGCCACGGTTCCGGTTGGAACCGAACCGGTTGGAACCGGACTGTTCCGGTTCCAACCGGTTCCGGTTCCGGTTCCGGTTCCGGAACCGAACCGGAATTGGACCAGTTCGGTTGGGGTTCCACCCTAACTCGAACCGGTCCGAACCGGTGGAACCGTACGGTTCCACCGGTTCGGACGGTTCCAACCGGAACCGAACGGTTCCGGTTGGAACCGTCGGGTTCCTGTTGGAACCGTAGGGTTCCAACAGGAACTAACCGTTGGGGGAGCAGGGAGCCGTTTGGCTCCCTCTGCCAAACGGCTCCCTGCCAAAAAAAATAAAAAAAAATAAAAAAAAATATATTATTTATTATATAAAAACAAAATACTAATGTACCCCTAATAACGGTAATAAAACGGTTATATTTAGGGGCATTTTTGGTATCAAAAAAATTCTAAAATTCTATAAATAGGATTCATTTTTCATAATTTCATCACACCAAATTCTCAACTATCTCATTTTCTATAATTCTCTTATTCTCAATCTTACTTCAATACAATTCTCTTATAGTCTTATATTCTTATTATCTCAATCTCAATTTATTTAGTTGTTAATTTGTTATCATTCGCATCGCAATTATTCAATTTTCTTATTTTTCTTCCTAATTTCTCAAAAAAAAAATGGGAAGCTCATCCGAGAACATAATGTCAAATATGCCAACCCAAGAGAGCGGCCCTAGTGTCAGTGCACAATCACGGAGAAGAGAAGTTAAGGCTCGGTCCTCCGATATTTTCAAAATTCATTTTACTTTGGAATATAAGAAATGATTCACAACGAGCAATTTGCAACTATTGTGGGGTTATCTATAAATTTTCTGGTGGATACGGCAATATGATCAAGCACATGGAGAAACATCATCCGGTTGAATTTGGCATTGATACGACGCAGACTCAAATGGCCAGGTACGCATCATCTAGTAGAGGTACGAGTAGTGTAGATTTATTTAAATATTCTGATGCAAAAAATAGAGAAGAATTTGCGAAATTAACTTGTATGGCACATCTTTCCTTAAGCTTTGGTGAAAAACTTCATTTTACTAATTACGTGCATAATGCTTTAAACCCTGCTGCATGTAGAATGACTCGAAACACAACAAAACGTCATATTTTCAAATTATATAAAGATGGTAAAATTATTTTAAATGAAATATTTAAAGAGATGAAAGGTCGTATTTCTATATGTTCTGATATTTGGAGTGACCATTGGCAAACACACTCATACATGGGTGTGACTTGTCATTGGATTGATGCATCATTTACCATGCAAAAACGACTTATTGCATTTAGAGTTTTTGATGACCAACATACTGCACATAATATTTATAGAATGATGAGGTAATTTTTGATGAATATGGTTTAGGAGAAAAAATTTTAACAATTGGATTTGATAATGCATCTGCAAATACTACATCCATCAATGATTTAAAAGAAATATGTCAACCAAATTTAGGGGGTCGATTTTTTCATATTCGTTGTACATGTCATGTCCTAAACTTATGTGTGCAAGACGGTCTAAAATCATTATCTCATTTCCTTGATCCAATTAAAATGGCACTTAACTGTATTTGGTCATATTCTCAAGTTAGGAGAGAATGGACCAAGTTTTGTAAAATAAATGGTTTTAAACCGATTAAATTTTCTAGAGATGTTCCAACACGTTGAAATTCTACTTATTTTCTTTTATGTCAAGCATTTCAATACAAAGATGCATTATGTAGTTTTTTTTCTCAACATGTTCAAAATATCACACTTTATCCTAGTCAATGGGATATTTGTGAAAAATTTTTAGATATTTTAAGAGTATTTAATGATGCTACTTTAGTTTTTAGCGGTGTTTATTATCCTACAGCACATTTATTTCTTCTTGAGAGTTTGAATATTGTTGGCACTCTCGATGAGCATGCTGACAGTGACGACCCTAATGATATTGTTTTGCTCGAAGCCATTACTGTTATGAAGGGAAAATGGTTGAATTATTTTAGAGAAATTCCTTTACTTTATCTTATTGCTGCTGTTTTTGATCCTAAATTTAAATTAGAAGGTTTGAATGGTGGTTTACAAGCTTACTATGGTTATTTAGGAATATTAGATAACATTGATATTACGAGCATAATGACAAAATAAGAAATGATTTAATTATTTTATTTAATGATTATATTGTAAGATATAACTTAGGAACATTAGGTCAATCTAGTAGTAGCGAACCGGTAATTCAAACAAGACTTAGCGCAGGGGATCGTTGGTTATTGCAACGAAATAAAAAATCTAGGGATACTACGACAACTAATAATCCTGAATTAGATAATTATTTATCTACAAATTTTGAGTTTTCTAATGAAAGTTTATGCAGTAAAAATTTTAAAATCCTTGAATGGTGGAACCGGCATCAAAATATATATCATTTTTATCTATTATTGCTAAAGAGATCTTGGCAGCACCTATTTCCACCGTTGCGGTTGAGCAAGCCTTCAGTTGGGAGGTAATATATTGGAAGCTAGGCGATCTTCATTACATCCAAGCACTCTAGAAGCAACAGCTTGCGTGGATGATTGGACTCCATCTGATCTGAGACAACAAGAAGATGCCCCCGATGATTTTGAAGATTTGTTCGATAATGCTTCTGCAACAAGTGCAAGCGGAAGCTGCGGAACCGGAGCCGAAGGATCAACTGATAATGATGATTGATAATTGTAAATATATATTTTACAAAGGGGATATGTCTTAAACTTGTAATGGAACTACGTGAGCTTTGATTCCTCTCACCTTGGAGGATACGTAGGCAACTTAAATTTTTAAAAATTTAAGCTCAAGCTCTTCAAATTAATAAAATTTTTTTATTTATAAATTTAATCTCATTTTTTTAAATTAAAAAAAAAAAAAACGGAACCGAACCGAACCGAACCGAACCGGTTCGGTTCGGTTCGGTTTTAGGTTCCGGTTCACTTAAGTGTGGAACCGGAACCGAACCGGATTTAACCGGTTCGGTTCCGATTCCACACTTGTGGAACCGGAAACCGGCCGGTTCGGTTCGGTTCGAACCGAACCGAACCGCCGCCGGGTCTACCCTTTGCTTCCTGTGTCTATTTCATCTCTTTTGCAGGATTACAGTGATGTACTGACAGAGGACATACCTAGTGGGCTTCCACCCATTAGAGGTATCGAGCACCAGATAGACTTCATACCTGGAGCAGTCATTCCTAACAGACCGGCTTATAGGAGCAATCCCGAGGAGACAAATGAGCTACAAAGGCAAGTACGAGAGTTGATGGACAAGGGGTATGTCAGGGAAAGCATGAGTCCTGTGCAGTACCAGTGCTTCTAGTTCCTAAGAAAGATGGGACGTGGCGCATGTGCGTTGATTGCCGAGCTATCAACAATATTACAGTAAAGTATCGTCACCCCATTCCTAGACTAGATGACATGTTGGATGAATTGCATGGTTCCAAAATTTTTAGTAAGATTGATTTAAAGAGTGGATACCATCAAATTCGCATGAGAGAGGGAGATGAGTGGAAAACTGCATTTAAGACTAAGTATGGCTTGTATGAATGGTTAGTTATGCCATTTGGTCTTTCAAACGCACCTACACATTTATGAGATTGATGAATCATGTTATGCGTGCATTTTTAGGTAAGTTTGTTGTAGTTTATTTTGATGACATCTTAGTTTACAGTAAAACAGTAGATGAGCATGTTATGCATTTGAAGCATGTTCTTGATGTGTTAAGGCAAGAAAAACTGTATGCTAACTTTGATAAGTGCACTTTTTGTATGGATAGAATTGTCTTCCTTGGATTTGTTGTGAGTGCAGATGGCATCGAGGTAGATTTAGAAAAGGTGAAGGCAATTAAGGATTGGCCAACACCAACAACAGTGACAGAAGTTAGAAGCTTCCATGGATTAGCAAGCTTCTACCGTAGATTTGTTAAAGACTTCAGTAGTATTGCAGCACCACTGACTGAAGTAGTGAAGAAGACTGTTGGCTTCAAATGGGGTGAAGAGCATGAGCGGGCATTCCAGGATCTGAAAATGAAATTGTGCAGTGCACCAGTCTTGGCACTACCCAACTTTGAGAAGACATTTGAAATTGAGTGTGACGCATCCGGGATAGGCATTGGGGCTGTTCTTATGCAAGAAAAGCGACCAATAACTTACTTTAGTGAGAAGCTAAATGGAGCAGTTTTGAGGTACCCCACATATGACAAGGAGTTGTATGCACTAGTGCGAGCCCTTGAGACTTGGCAGCATTATTTGTGGCCTCGAGAGTTTGTGATCCATACAGATCATGAATCATTGAAGCATCTGAAGGGACAAGGTAAACTGAACAAACGACACGCAAAATGGTTAGAGTTTGTTGAGACATTTCCATATGTAATCCGCTACAAACAAGGTAAGGAAAACATTGTCGCCGATGCACTATCGCGAAGGTATGCTTTACTTACTTCATTGAGTGCAAGAATGCTTGGGTTTGAATTTATTAAAGAACTTTATGCTAGTGATATTGACTTTAGTACTATCTATGCTGCATGTGAAAAGTCTGCTTTTAGTAAATTCTACCAACATGATGGGTTTCTGTTTAGGGAAAATAGATTATGCATTCCTGTTTGTAGTATGCGTGAATTGTTAGTGAGGGAAGCACATGGGGGAGGTTTAATGGGGCACTTTGGCATTACCAAAACCTTAGGGGTATTGAGTGAACATTTCTATTGGCCAAAATGCGGAGAGATATTGAGCGTTTGTGTGATAAATGCTTAACTTGTAAACAGGCTAAATCTAAGGTTATGCCTCATGGGTTGTATACACCGTTGCCAATACCTAGTGAGCCATGGGTAGATGTATTGATGGACTTTATATTGGGTTTACCTAGGACTAGGAAGGGTAGAGATTCCATCTTTGTAGTGGTTGAAGGTTCAGTAAGATGGCACACTTTATAGAATGTCATAAAATTGATGATGCCACTAACATTGCTGACTTGTTCTTTAGAGAAGTAGTACGACTCCATGGGATTCCACGAAGTATAGTTTCAGATCGTGATGTTAAGTTCCTTAGTCACTTTTGGAAAGTTTTATGGGGTAAGTTGGGAACTAAACTTTTGTATTCTACTACTTGCCACCCCCAAACTGATGGCCAAACCGAGGTTGTTAATAGGACTTTGACTCAGTTATTGCGTACTATTATCAATAAGAACTTAAAAACTTGGGAGGATTGTTTGCCTTTTGTTGAATTTGCATATAATCGTAGTATTCATTCCTCTACATCTTACTCACCATTTGAAATTGTTTATGGTTTTCAGCCACTAACTCCATTAGATTTGTTACCATTGCCTGTTGATGAGCATGCGGGGTTAGATGGAAAAAGGAAAGCCGATTTGGTGAAGCACATACATGAGAAAGCAAGAGAGCAAATACAACGAAAGAATGAGCAATATGCTTCTCATGCTAATAAGGGAAGAAAGCGTGTGGTATTTCATCCTGGAGATTGGGTTTGGGTACACATGCGCAAGGAGAGATTTCCTAAACAACGTAAATCTAAGCTACAACCGAGAGGGGATGGTCCATTTCAAGTTTTGGAACGGATTAATGACAATGCATACAAGTTGGATTTACAAGGTAAGTATAATGTGTCTGCTACATTTAATGTTTCTGACTTAACTCCTTTTGATGCAGGTACAGATTCGAGGTCGAATCCTTTTCAAGAGGGAGGGGATGACATGATCCAGGCCGACAACAAACCAAAGGACGCATTACAAGTGCCAGAAGGGCCAATTACGAAGCAGAGGAGGACCAAAAGAAGAAGCAATGGCGGGATTAGTTCAGAGTTTTATGGTCGACTGCAACAAACAATAGAGATGCATGTGGACTTGGATGGAAAGGGCCCAAAACCATTTCACTTGGCCCAAATCAGTTTAGAATAAAGCTTCCTAGGCATTTGAAGACTTAAAGACTTGATATTTGTGTAATTTCATTTTTAGGGGCATTGTTGTCTTTATGCCTTTAGGGTTTCTTTTGTAACACTATTTAAGCTTACTTTCTTCTTCATTTGAGGGAACCAACGAAATTTATAAACTCAAAAGCTTAAAGCTTGGCTATGGCCGAATTCTTGTAAGGGAGGGATTCTCCTTTTCAAGTTTGAATCGACTTATCTAAGTTTGGCAAACTTAGTGGCGTCTCCATTTGCTAGCAAAACACTACAAGGATTCATCTTAAGGGTTCTCAAGGGCAAGTTCTTTGTGGGTCTTCTTTGTGGCCTTGGAAGGGTTTTGTTCCTACAAAATCAAATTCGCGGTTCTTGGGGTTCTGTCCGTTGCTTGGGGTTTACTTGGATTTCGAATCTAAGTGGGTTTCTTGTCAATATGGCAAGAACAAAGCAAGGGTGGTGATGGTTCTTCCTTGGCCGAATCTGACCTGATGCATTTTTTTTTTTGATTTTTGAAACTAATAAATTAATAACAATGTTAAACACATCCTAGTAACATAGAATTAACAACTAAACACTTGATTCAAGCAAAGAAAACGAAATCCCCAATTTTGACCTAAGTAGCCAAAGATTAACTCAAAGAAATACTCATGATCAATCAAAAACACTCAAGGGTAGAATGTTATTCATGCTATTTTGATCACAAATCAACAAGAAACAGCAAGACCCTACAATGGCTGAATCAAGATGGAAGTAAAACCTTGATGCCGAAACTAAATCAACAAAGAACAAAGATGAAAACACAATCAAACAACACACAAAGATAGGAAAATCAGACCTTGGAACCCTGAGCTCTGATACCAAATGACAAGAAACTCACTTGGGTTGGAAACCAAGCAAACCCACAAGTATTTTTCTCAAAACCCCAAGAACTTTGAATACTGATTTTGTAGGAACAAAACCCAACCAAGATCAGCCCCTAACCACCATGAAACTCACGTCCATAACCACAAGCATGAAATCAGATTGTATTTTACTAGCAATGGAGACGCCACTAAGTTGCCAAGCTTAGATAAGTCAATTTGAACTTGAAAAGGGGAATCCCTCCCTCAACAAGGTTTTGGCCATAGCCATGGAATGCTCAAACTTTTCTCTCTTTCAAATTCTGTATATTACGTTGTTGTTGATAAAATTTACAAAGGAGAGTTATATAGTTAGGGTTACAAAAGAGTAAAAAGGCTAAAATGATCCTAGAGTTAAAATTACCAAAAGCCCTAAGTCAAGCACCTCAACCACGACCATTAAGGTCCTTTTGCACCTAAATAAACTTAAAACAAAGATTAGAAGCTAATCTCACTTAAGCTAATTGAGGTGCTTACAAGCTATAGTAAATTGACGTGCTTCCGGCTAAGTACAAATCTAAGCATAATTAAGCCTAATGGCATAGTCAACCATGCTAATTACATCATAAATAAAGTCAAAATGTCGAGCACAAATGACAAAAATGCCCCCATTTGGCCGAATTCAACATAGTCCCAAAATGGGTGAAATCGGGTCAAAAGGGTGCTGATGCTGAAGCTGCTCTGCTATGCTTCAGTCTGAGCTGATCTGGGTCAAATGAAATAGCTTGGGGACCCTCTCTGGTTATGCCCATATGTGTCTCTGGTGTGCACTTGACTTGGTTGCTGCAACTGGTCACATAGCTCTGAGCTAGTCCCGCAAAGGCCTCTCTAATCTTCTTTGCTCTTTGGCGTGTGATTGGCCCTATTGGCAACTGTATGGGTTCTTCCAAGTTGTTAGCTGCATCCTGTAATATTTCTGGTGTGGTTGGACTCATGTCAGTTTGTGTGAAAAATGCTTAACTTGTAAACAGACTAAAGCTAAGGTTATGCCTCATTGGTTGTATACACCATTCCCTATACCTTGTGAGCCATGAGTAGATGTATCGATGGACTTTATCTTGGGTTTATCTAGGACTAAGAAGGGTAGAGATTCCATCTTTGTAGTGGTTGATAGGTTCAGTAAGATGACACATTTTATAGCATGTCATAAAACTGATGATGCCACTAACATTGCTAACTTATTCTTTAGAGAAGTAGTACGACTCCATGGGATTCCACGGAGTATAGTTTCTGATCGTGATGTCAAATTCCTTAGTCACTTTTGGAAAGTTTTATGGGGTAAGTTGGGAACTAAACTTTTATATTCTACTACTTGCCATCCCCAAACTGATGGCCAGACCGAGGTTCTTAATAGGACTTTGACTCAGTTATTGCGTACTATTATCAATAAGAACTTAAAAACCTGGGAGGATTGTTTGCCTTTTATTGAATTTGCATATAATCGTAGTATTCATTCTCTACAACTTACTCACCATTTGAAATTGTTTATGGTTTTCAGCCACTAACTCCATTAGATTTGTTACCTTTTTCCTGTTGATGAGCAAGCGGGGCTAGATGGAAAAAGGAAAGCTGATTTGGTGAAGCATATACATGAGAAAGTAAGAGAGCAAAAACAACAAAAGAATGAGCAATATGCTTCTCATGCTAATAAGGGAAGAAAGCGTGTGGTATTTCAGCCTAGAGATTGGGTTTGGGTACATATGCGCAAGGAGAGATTTCCTGAACAACGTAAATCTAAGCTACAATCGAGTGGGGATGGTCCATTTCAAGTCTTGGAACGGATTAATGACCATACATACAGCTGGATTTACAGGGTAAGTATAATGTGTCTGCTAGATTTAATGTTTCTGACTTAACTTCTTTTGATGCGGGTACAGATTCGAGTTTGAATCCTTTTCAAGAGGGAGAGGATGACATGATCCAACCCGATAACAAAGCAAATGACCCATTACAAGTACTAGAAGGGCCAATTATAAGGCAGAGGACCAAAAGACTCAGAGAAATAATGGCGGGATTAGCTCAGAATTTTATGGCCGATTGCAACAAACAAATAGAGACACATGTGGACTTCAATAGAGAGGGCCCAAAGCCACTTCACTTGCCCCAAATCAGCTTTGAATAAAGCTTTGAAAACTTAAAGACTTGGTATTTTTGTAATTTCATATTTAGGGGCATTATTGTCTTTATGCCTTTAGGATTTCTTTTGTATCACTATTTAAGCTTTCTTTCTTTTTCATTTTGAGGGGAACCAACGAAATTTGTAAAACTCAAAAGCTTAAAGCTTTGGCTATGGACGAATTCTTGTAAGGGAGGGATTCCCCTTTTCAAGTTTGAATCGACTTATCTAAGTTTGGCATACTTAGTGGCGTCTCCATTGCTAGCAAAATACTACAAGGAATCATCTTAAAGGTTCTCAAGGGCAAGTTCTTTGTGGGTCTTTTTTGTGGCCTTGGAAGGGTTTTGTTCCTACAAAATCAAATTCGCGGTTCTTTGGGTTCTCTCCGTTGCTTGGGGTTTGCTTGGATTTCGAATCCAAGTGGGTTTCTTGTCAGTTTTGTTCCTATAAAATCAAATTCGTGGTTCTTGGGGTTCTGTCCATTGCTTGGGGTTTGCTTGGATTTCGAATCTAAGTGGGTTTCTTGTCACTTGCTTTCTCACACCAAATCGGCTTTCCTTTTTCCATCTAACCCTGCATACTTGTCAACAGGCAATGGTAACAAATCTAATGGAGTCTGTGGCTAAAAACCATAAACAATTTCAAATGGTGAATAAGATGTAGAAGAATGAATGCTACGGTTATATGCAAATTCAATATAAGGCAAACAATCCTTCCATGTTTTTATGTTTTTAGTGATAATAGTACGCAATACCTGTGTCAAAGTCCTATTAATCACTTCGGTCTGCCAATCAATCTGGAGTGGCAAGTAGTAGAATATAAAAATTTAGTTCCTAACTTACCTCATAAAACTTTCCGAACGTGACTAAGGAATTTAACATCACGATCTGAAACTATAATCCATGGAATTCCATGGAGCCGCACTACTTCTGTAAAGAACAAGTCAGCAATGTTAGTGGCATCATTGGTCCTTACGACATGCTATAAAGTGTACCATCTTACTGAACCTATCAACCACTACAAAGATGGAATCTCTACCCTTCCTAGTCCTAGGTAAACCCAATATAAAATCCATCGATACATCTACTCATGGCTCACTAGGTATCGGCAATGGTGTATACAACCCATGAGGCATAACCTTAGAATTAGCCTGTTTACAAGTTAAGCATTTATCACACAAACGTTCAATATCTCTCCGCATTTTAGGCCAAAAGAAATGTTCACTCAATACTCCTAAGGTTTTGGCAATGCCAAAGTGCCCAACTAAACCTCCCCCATGCGCTTCCCTCACTAACAACTCACGCATACTACAAACAGGAATACATAATCTATTCTCCCTAAACAGAAACCCATCATATTGGTAGAATTTACTAAAAGTAGACTTTTCACATGCAGCATAGATAGTACGAAAGTCAGTATCACTAGCGTAAAGTTCTTTGATAAATCCAAACCCAAGCATTCTTGCACTCAATGAAGTAAGTAAACCATACCTTTGCGATAGTGCATCAGCGATAATATTTTCCTTACCTTGTTTGTAGCGGATTACATATGGAAATATCTCAACAAACTCTAACCATTTTACGTGTCGTTTCTTCAGCTTACCTTGGCCCTTCAAATGCTTCAATGATTCATGATCTGTATGGATCACAAACTCTCGAGGCCACAAATAATACTGCTAAGTCTCAAGGGCTCCCACTAGCGCATACAACTACTTATCATATGTGGGGTACCTCAAACCTGCTCCATTCAGCTTCTCACTAAAGTAAGCTATTGCATAAGAATCGCTCCAATGCCTATCCCGGATGTGTCACACTCAATCTCAATGTCTTCTCAAAGTTGGGTAGCGCCAAAGCTGGTGCACTGCACAACTTCATTTTAAGATCCTGGAATGCATGCTCCTGCTCTTCTCCCCATTTAAAGCAAATGGTTTTCTTCACTACTTCAGTCAGTGGTGTTGCAATACTAATGAAGTCTCTAACAACCTGAGGTCGAAACTTGCTAATCCATGGAATCTTCTGACTTCTGTCACAGTTGTCGTTGTAGGCTAATCCTGAATTGCCTTTACATTCTCTACATCAACTTTGATGCCATCTGCACTTACCACAAAAACCAAGGAAAACAATCCTATCCATACAAAAAATGCACTTACTAAGTTAGCATATAGTTTTTCCTGCCTCAACACTTCTAGAACATGCTTCAAATGTGTAACATGTTCATCTAATGTTTTACTGTAAACTAAGATGTCATCGAAATAAACTACAACAAACTTACCTATAAATGCACACATAATTCATCAATCTCATAAATATGCTAGGTGCGTTTGTAAGACCAAATAGCATAACTAACCATTCATACAAGCCATACTTGGTCTTAAATACAGTTTTCCACTCATCTCCCTCTCTCATGCGAATTTGATGGTATCCACTTTTTAAGTTAATCTTACTAAAAATTTTGGAACTATGCAATTCATCCAACATGTCTAGGAATATGGTGACAATACTGTACCATTATATTATTGATCGCTCGACAATCAACGTACATACGCCACGACCCATCTTTCTTAGGAACTAGAAGAACTAGTACCGCAGAGGGACTCATACTTTCTATGACATACCCTTTCTCCATCAACTCCCTCACTTGCTTTTGATCTTCCTTCGTTCCTCCGGATTACTTCGATAGGCTGGTCTGCTGAGAATGACTGCGTCAGGTATGAAATCTATTTGGTGCTCAACACCTCTAATGGGTGGAAGCCCACTCGGAATGTCCTCTGTCAGCACATCATTGAATTCTTACAAATGAGATGAAATGGACACATACCTTATCCAAAAAAAAAAGAGATGAAATGGACACAGGAAGCAAAGGATCAATGTTAATAATAGAAACACATTGTTCCTTGTAGACTAGCAAAAAGCATATGCTTGTTAGCCTTAAAAGCTCTGCTCGCTTGACCCTCACCCATGTAGAAGCTCTTTTTCACTTGCCCTTTTGTTTCCCCCTTAAGATCACTCACACTTCCCTTGGGAACACTCAGGCCTTTAGCCTTAATTTCCTTAATAGATTTGATCACACTCCCTCACGTGTTTTCTCCAAGGCTGTGTTTGCACTCTCGTTCTCTCTATCCCTCTCAAGCTGTAACTTGACCTGATCCTCATGGACTTGCTTCGGTGTAAGTGGGTATAAAGTAATGGGTTTTCCCTTATGTTGAAAGAAATACTTATTCTTGAACCCAGCCTATATGACCTTTCTATCAACTGCCATTGCTTGCCAAAAAGAATATATCTCGTATGCATCGGTATCACATCACATAGGACATCATCTGTGTATGGTCGACCCAATGGTAAAGCTCAATAATCCCTACTTAGTCACCTTTATTTCGCCACAATTAATTAACCACTGCAACTTGTAAAGCTTGGGATGCTTCAAGCAATCTAACCCCAACCTCTCAACTAAAGCTGTACTTGCGAAATTAGCACAACTGCCCCCATTAATGATCATATTACACCC
This sequence comes from Zanthoxylum bungeanum, assembly GCA_019454045.1. Taxonomy (NCBI): domain Eukaryota; kingdom Viridiplantae; phylum Streptophyta; class Magnoliopsida; order Sapindales; family Rutaceae; genus Zanthoxylum; species Zanthoxylum bungeanum. Next base: position 165,236 of record SKCR01039571.1, on the reverse strand, counting down.
CTTACCATTCACACGATATCTAGTATAAAATATGTTCTCCCTTTGCTGATCACTCTCATCCTTAATAATTTATGTACTCAAAACACGCTTGACAACTAAGGACAAGTTATCCAGCGTGACATGATCCAGGCCACTCGTGGAGCATCAAAGGACATGGCCAATAATACAATAGACCATTACAAGTACCGGAAGGGCCAATTACAAGACAGAAGACCAAAAGAGTCAGAGAAGCAATGGCAGGATTAGTTCAGAGTTTTATGGCCGATTGCAACAAACAAATAGAGACACATGTGGGATTCAATGGAAAGGGCCCAAAGACATTTCACTTGGCCCAAATCAATTCTGATTGAAGCTTTATAGACCTTTGAAGACTTAAAGACTTTAGTATTTTTGTAATTTCGAATTTAGGGGCATTATTGTCTAGCCTTTAGGGTTTCTTTTGTAACACTATTTAAGCTGGCCTTTTTCTTAATTTTAGAAAAACCAACTGTGGACGCTGGATTTCGCCCGAGGTCCACAATTAAGAATTTGTAGGGAGGGGACACTAGCGATCCTGTAAAATAAAGTAGAGGGAGTATACTACCCACCGGTGTGGTGGGTGCCGGGGGCACTCCGACGCTCAAGTCAGTAGTGGAAGTAAGCTATTGTTACCGTAGGAAGAAGAGCAAAGGCAGATATTACCTTGATCCCTATGGGCTGCCGTAAGGGCCGTAGGTCGGTTATTGTGAGAGCTATGGAGTGAATGCTATTAGGCTATGAGTAGGAGAGCTTCAATGTTGTAATTATTCTTGGAGGATGGCTATTTAAGTGACCATGAGATCTGGTGTTTGCTCATTGCATGAAGCCAAGTAAGTAGGGAATCTGAAAGGATCGTTGAATGATGGATCTTTGCATGCTATGAATCGCTAGGGCCCCACAGTGGGCGCCAAACTGTGGACGCTGGATTTCGCCCGAGGTCCACAATTGAGAATTTGTAAGGATGGAACTTCTAGCTCTCTTACTCACAGCTTTGGAACATCCTCAAGCGCATCACACCTTCGACTGACCGCCCTCATGGCACCCTACGAAGCTCAAGGGAGTATCCAACCTTTGACTTCCCACTTTCTAACTCCTTAATACCTTCACTGACTTGAGCGTCGGAGTGCCCCCGACACCCACCACACCGGTGGGCAGTGCTCCCGCTCACCCTACATCTTTGTTTTGCAGGATCGCTAGCGCCCCTTTCGACAAAATCTCAATTGTGGACCTCGGGCGAAAACCAGTGTCTACACCAACGAAATTTGTAAACTCAAAAGCTTAAAGCTTTGGCTATGACCGAATTCTTGTAAGGGAGGGATTCCCCTTTTCAAGTTTGAATCGACTTATCTAAGTTTGGCAAACTTAGTGGCGTCTCCATTTGCTAGCAAAAACACTACAAGGATTCATCTTAAGGGTTCTCAAGGGCAAGTTCTTTGTGGGTCTTTTTTGTGGCCTTGGAAGGGTTTTGTTCCTACAAAATCAAATTCGTGGTTCTTGGGGTTCTGTCCGTTGCTTGGGGTTTGCTTGGATTTCGAATCCAAGTGGGTTTCTTGTCATTTGGTATCTAGAGCTCAGGGTTCCAAGGTCTGATTTTTCTATCTTTACTTTTTTGTTTGATTATGTTTTTATTTTGTTCTTTGTTATTTTCGTTTCATTTCTTGTTGGATCTTGTTTCTATTTTTGTTTTGTTTATTTCTAGATCTGGCTTTGTTTTGTTCTTCCTATCAGTTCGTCAGAGTTGCATATCAGTTCAACTTTATCATTTTCCAGTTCTGGGTTTCTGTTATGTTCTTCCTATCAGTTCGTCATAGTCATTCTGTTCTTCAGCATATGTTTAAGAAATAAGCATGTTCTTTGGCGGCTGTGTGATTTGTTTCTAAAACCCTAGTGAAGTGTGAAATCAGACCCTAAACCGTAACCTTTGAAATCTGCCTCTGAAATCAGACCCTGAAACTAAACCTTTGAAATCAGCCTCTGAAATCATACCCTGAAACTTATCCTCTGAATTCAGACCCTGAAACCAGTCTCTGAAATTAGATTAACTCAGCCTCTGAAATCAGAACCTAAATCAGCCTCTGAAATCAGAACCACAGTTTCAGCATCTGACGTTATCAAAAAAAAAAAAAACAAAAAAAAAAGAAAAAAAGGGACTTGAGTGATAGTGATCACTTGAGCCAAAAAAAAAAAGTGAGAAAAAAAGTGAAAAATTTTCTCCCGAAATTGCATACGACCGTGAATTTGCATGCTTATATTTTTTTCATTGTGTTAATTGTTTGCTTCTTATTCTAATTACTCTAGGTTAAGTATTATTGATTGAGTCTTCGTCATTGCTATTCCTGTTCGCATTTTGTTTCCGCCTGCCCTATATATATATTATTGGGTCCGTTGTGTTTCATGATAGCTTGAGGACTACACTTGAGTTTGTACTCTTGGATTGAGTGTGATTCATATTTGAATTGAGGAAGAACTCAAGAGTGGTAAAAGGCAGTGATTGTCAGCACAGTATCGGGTAAAAGCCAATAGAGTGCAAACACGAGTGGAGTGATATCATTCGAGTGTAAACACGTGAGATTGTGAGGATTTACATATTTGATTTATTTTCTTGTTATTTCTAATCTGTTTTCTTAGTGTTGAGATGACAAGTCTAACCACTGATGAAAAGCTTGAGGCTTTGGATAGGAAATTTACAGATATGGTGGAGAACATGAATACTGCTTTGGAGAGATTGACCAAGAGTGTAGAGAGTATTCAAACTGGTAGTGGTCCTAGAGCACCACCACCTCAGAATGTACCACCACCTCATAATGTTCTACCTCGACGTGTACCACCACAGTATGTACCGCCAGATGAAGAGGAAGATGAAAATGAGTTTGATGATTCTGATGGTCTTGATGATGTGGAGGAGAGATTTCAGCCTAGGCATGACAGGAGGACTAATAGGAGGTTTGATAGGAGGAATGATAGGAGGGATAGACGGTTTGATGATAGAGGTGCATTTGATGCCAGAAGAGGGGATTATGATAGGAGGGGATGGTAAACGAGGAGATGAAGATGGTGATCTAGGTAGCATCAAGGTCAAGATACCAACATTCCACGGCAAAAATGATCCTGAGGCTTATTTAGAATAGGAAAAAAAGATTGAATTGATTTTCAGCTGTCATCACTACTCAGTTGAGAAGAAGATCAATATGGCAGCAATTGAGTTTGCTGATTATGCTATGATTTGGTGGGATCAGCTTGTCTCTACTCGGAGGAGAAATTATGAGAGACCGGTTCAGACATTGGCAGAACTTAGAGGTTTCAGAAGAAAGAGATTTATACCTAGCCATTACTATAGGGAGTTGTATCAGAAACTACAACATCTGTATCAGGAGGCCAAGAGTGTTGAGGACTATTACACAGAGATGGAAGTTGCCATGATCAGGGCAAATGTTGTTGAGGATGCAGAAGCTACGATGGTACGGTTTCTAGGGGGCTTGAATAGAGAGATTGCAAACATGGTGGAGTTGCATCACTATGTTGATTTGGAGGATATGCTTCACATGGCTATCAAGGTAGAAAGGCAACTCAAGAAAAGGTCAACATCCAGATTTGGTACTCAGGCTACTCTGCATGGAAGGGAAAATGGGTTTTGAATGAGAAGCGAGATGGAGGCTTTGACAAGCCTAGAGGTGAGTTCAGTGGAGGCTTTAATAAGCCTAGGGTCGAACCTATTGTCAAGGTAAAGAGACTGCAGAACCGAGTAAAACTAGACCAAAACCTGAGGGTACAACTACTAGAACTAAGGATGTCAAGTGTTTTAAATGTTTGGGCATGGGACACTATGCTTCAGTATGTCCCAATAGACGTACCATAGTGATTGATAAGAAGAGTGGAGATGTGTACTCTACTAATAGTGAGGTTGATGATGAGATGCCAGAGTTGGAGGATGCTAGTGACCATGAGGGAACTGCATACCCGCTGAATAACTTATCCTTAGTTGTCAAGCGTGCTTTGAGTGCACATGTTGTAGAGGATGAGAGTATGGCAAAGGGAGAAAATATTCCATACTAGGTGTCGTGTGAATGGTAAGGGTGTAGTATGATTATAGATGGGGGCAGTTGTACTAATGTTGCTAGCACAGCTTTGATTGAGCGATTGGGTTGAGTTGCTTGAGACACCCGAAGCCTTACAAGTTGCAATGGTTAAATGATTGTGGGGAAATAAGTGTGACAAAGTAGGTATTGTTGAGCTTTACCATTGGGCCATACACAGATGATGTCCTATGTGATGTGATACCGATGCATGCAGGACATATTCTTTTGGGTAGACCGTGGCAGTTTGATAAGAAGGTTATTCATGATGGGTTCAAGAACAAATACTCTTTTCAGCATAAGGGAAAACACATTAATTATACCAACTTACACCTGCACAAGTCCATGAAGATCAGGTTAAGTTGCAACTTAAGCGTGACAAAGAGAGAGCGAAGGGAAACACCACCTTGGGTGAGACTAGTGAGAGTGATGTATCTAGTGAGAAAAATAAGGCCAAGGCCGTGGGAGTTCTAAAGGGGAGTGTGAGTGAACGAGAGGGGGAAACAAAAGGGAGAGTTAAAATAGTTTCTACATGGGTGAGGGTGAAGCAAGGAAAGCATTCAAGGCTAGCAAGCTCATGCTATTGTTAGTCTATAAGAGCCTCATATTTATTTTACTAACACTAACCCTTTGCTTCCTGTGTCTATTTCATCTCTTTTGCAGGATTACAGTGACGTACTGACAGAGGACATACCTAGTGGGCTTCCACCCATTAGAGGTATTGAGCACCAGATAGACTTCATACCTGAAGCAGTCATTCCTAATAGACGGCTTATAGGAGCAATCCCGAGGAGACATGAGCTACAAAGGCAAGTACGAGAGTTGATGGACAAGCGGTATGTCAGGGAAAGCATGAGTCCTTGTGCAGTACCAGTGTCTTCTAGTTCCTTAGAAAGATGGGACGTGGCGTATGTGCATTGATTGCCGAGCTATCAACAATATTACGGTAAAGTATCGTGACCCCATTCCTAGACTAGATGACATGTTGGATGAATTGCATGGTTCCAAAATTTTAGTAAGATTGATTTAAGGAGTGGAAACCATCAAATTCGTATGAGAGAGGGAGATGAGTGGAAAACTGCATTTAAGACTAAGTATGGCTTGTATGAATGGTTAGTTATGCCATTTGGTCTTTCAAACGCACCTAGCACATTTATGAGATTGATGAATCATGTTATGTGTGCATTTTTAGGTAAGTTTGTTGTGGTTTATTTTGTTGATATCTTAGTTTACAGTAAAACAATAGATGAGCATGTTATGCGTTTGAAGCATGTTCTTGATGTGTTAAGGCAAGAAAAACTGTATGCTAACTTTGATAAGTGCACTTTTGTATGGATAGAATTGTTTTCCTTGGATTTGTTGTGAGTGCAGATGGCATCAGGTAGATTTAGAAAAGGTGAAGGCAATTAAGGATTGGCCAACACCAACAACAGTGACAGAAGTCAGAAGCTTCCACGGATTACCGTAGATTTGTTAAAGACTTCAGTAGTATTACAGCACCACTAACTGAAGTAGTGAAGAAGACTGTTGGCTTCAAATAGGGTGAAGAGCAGGAGCGTGCATTCCAGGATCTGAAAATGAAGTTGTGCATTGCACCAGTCTTGGCACTACCCAACTTTGAGAAGACATTTGAGATTGAGTGTGACACATCCGGGATAGGCATTGGAGCGGTTCTTATGCAAGAAAAGCGACCATTAGCTTACTTTTAGTGAGAAGCTAAATGGAGCAGTTTTGAGGTACCCCACATATGACAAGGAGTTGTATGCGCTAGTGCGAGCCCTTGAGACTTGGCAGCATTATTTATGGCCTCGAGAGTTTATGATCCATACAGATCATGAATCATTAAAGCATCTGAAGGGCCAAGGTAAGCTGAACAAACGACATGCAAAATGGTTAGAGTTTTTGAGACATTTCCATATGTAATCCGCTACAAACAAGGTAAGGAAAACATTGTCGCCTATGCACTATCACGAAGGTATGCTCAACTTACTTCATTGAGTGCAAGAATGCTTGGGTTTGAATTTATTAAAGAACTTTATGCTAGTGATATTGACTTTAGTACTATCTATGCTGCATGTGAAAAGTCTGCTTTTAGTAAATTCTACCAACATGATGGGTTTCTGTTTAGGGAGAATAGATTATGCATTCCTGTTTGTAGTATGCGTGAATTGTTAGTGAGGGAAGCACATGGGGGAGGTTTAATGGGGCACTTTGGCATTGCCAAAACCTTAGGGGTATTGAGTGAACATTTCCATGGGCCTAAAATGCGGAGAGATATTGAGCTTTTGTGTGATAAATGCTTAATTTGTAAACAGGCTAAATTTAAAGTTATGCCTCATGGGTTGTATACACCATTGCCTATACCTAGTGAGCCATGGGTAGATGTATCGATGGACTTTATCTTGGGTTTACCTAGGACTAGAAAGGGTAGAGATTCCATCTTTATAGTGGTTTATAGGTTCAGTAAGATGACACACTTTATAGTATGTCATAAAACTGATGATGCCACTAACATTGCTGACTTGTTCTTTCAAGAAGTAGTACGACTCCATGGGATTCCACGGAGTATAGTTTCAGATCGAGATGTTAAATTCCTTAGTCACTTTTGGAAAGTTTTATGGGGTAAGTTTGGAACTAAACTTTTCTATTCTACTACTTGCCACCCCCAAACTGATGTCCAACCGAGGTTGTTAATAGGACTTTGACTCAGTTATTGCGTACTATTATCAATAAGAACTTAAAAACTTGGGAGGACTGTTTGCCTTTTGTTGAATTTGCATATAATCGTAGTATTCATTCCTCTACATCTTACTCACCATTTGAAATTGTTTATGGTTTTCAGCCACTAACTCCATTAGATTTGTTACCATTGCCTGTTGATGAGCATACGGGGTTAGATGGAAAAAGGAAAGCCGATTTGGTGAAGCATATACATGAGAAAGCAAGAGCACATACAGAGAAAGAATGAGCAATATGCTTCTCATGCTAATAAGGAAGAAAGCGTGTGGTATTTCAGCCTGGAGATTGGGTTTGGATACACATGCGTAAGGAGAGATTTCCTGAATAACGTAAATCTAAGCTACAACCGAGAGGGGATGGTCCATTTCAAGTCTTGGAACGAATTAATGATAATGCATATAAGCTGGATTTACAAGGTAAGTATAATGTGTCTGCTACATTTAATGTTTCTGACTTAACTCCTTTTGATTCAGGTACAAATTCGAGGTCGAATCCTTTTCAAGAGGGAGGGGATGATATGATCCAGGCCACTCGTGGAGCATCAAAGGACATGGCCAATAATACAATAGACCCATGTGGGATTCAATGGAGAGGGCCCAAGGAAATTTCACTTGGCCCAAATAAATTCTGATTGAAGCTTTATAGACCTTTGAAGACTTAAAGATTGGTATTTTTGTAATTTCGAATTTATGGGCATTATTGTCTTTATGCCTTTAGGGTTTCTTTTGTAACACTATTTAAGCTTGCCTTCTTCTTCATTTTAGAAAAACCAACGAAATTTGTAAACTCAAAAGATTAAAGCTTTGGCTATGGCCGAATTCTTGTAAGGGAGGGATTCCCCTTTTCAAGTTTGAATCGACTTATCTAAGTTTGGCAAACGTAGTGGCGTCTCCAATTGCTAGCAAAAACACTACAAGGATTCATCTTAAGGGTTCTCAAGGGCAAGTTCTTTGTGGGTCTTCTTTGTGGTCTTGGAAGGGTTTTGTTCCTACAAAATCAAATTCGCGGTTCTTAGGGTTCTGTCCATTGCTTGGGTTTTTTTGGATTTCGAATCCAAGTGGGTTTCTTGTCACAGCGGGTATGCAGCTCCCTATCTGTCACTAGTATCCTCAATCTCAGGCTCATCATTATCAGCCTCAACCTCACAATCGTAGAATGTACCTTACCACTCTTCTTATCAATCACTAAGGTGCGCCTATTGGGGCACTGTGAAGCATAGTGTCCCATGCCCAAACACTTGATGTCCTTAGTGTTTGGTGTTGTACTCTCATGTTTCAGTCTAGCCTTGCATGGTTCTGCAACTTCTTTACCCTTGGCACTAGGTTCGGCCCTTGGTTTGTTAAAGCCTCCATCTTGTTGATCATTAGGAACCCATTTCCCATTCCATGCAGAAGTAGTATGAGTACCAAATCTGGATGTAGACGTATTCGTCAATTGTCTCTCAACCTTGATAGCCATGTGAAGTATATCCACTCAATCAATATAATGATGCAACTCCACCATGTTGGCAATCTAGAGGTTCAAGCCCTCTAGAAACCGTGTCATAGTAGCCTCTGCATCCTCCTTTACATTCGCCCTGATCATGGCCACCTCCATCTCAGTATAGTAATCTTCTACACTCTTGGCCCCCTGATACAGATGTTGTAGTTTTTTTATACAACTCTCGGTAGTAATGGTTGGATATGAACCGTTTCCTCATGAGACCTCGAAGTTCTTCCCATGTTTGAATTGGCCTCTCATGGTTTCTCCTTCGGTTGGTGACAATCTGATCCCACTAAATCATCACATAATCAGTGAATTCCATGGCAGTCATATTGATCTTCTTCTCATCAGAGTAATGATGACAATTAAAAATCTACTCGATCTTCTCTCTTACTCTAAATACGCTTCAGGATCATTCTTTCCCCGAAAGTTTGGTCTTGATCTTGATATTGCTCAAATCCCCATCAATATCACCATTTCTACCATAACCTCTTATGTCATAATCCTCATGTTTGTCATCAAATGAACCTCTACCATCAAACCGTCTATCTCTCTCATCATTCCTCCTATCAAATCTCCTATTAGGCCTCCTATCAGGCCCTTGCTGAAATCTCTCCTCCTCATCATTAAGATCATCAAAATTATCAAACTCATTTTAGCTTCTTCTTCATCTGGTGGTATACGTCGTGGTGCCACATTTTGAGGTGGTGGTATATGCTTAGGTGGTGGTGCACTGGAAACACTGCCTTTTTGATTACTCTCTACTTCCCTAGATAACTTATCGAAAGCAACATTCATATGTCCATCATATCCATAAACTTCCTTTCTAAAGCCTCAAGCTTCTCAAACACTGTCAAACTAGTACATGCTATCTTAAAGCTTTTTTTTTGGGATAAGGTAAGTGTATTAACCAAAAGAAAACTATACAGGAGCAAATGGGCATACCCTAGACTACTAGTGAGGACATGCCCTCCTAGAAGAAAAGCCGAAAGGCTACAAGCAAAAGAAGATCAACAGAAAATGTCATCAGGCAAGTGCTAGGATAGGTGAAGCCATTTGTTGTCATAAGATGGATTCACCTTCCGTAAAAAGCTAGCACGATTCTGAACATAAAAAATAATATCACTAAGTAGGACAGAAACAGGCCGAATAGGCACATTATGAGTGCGGGCATTCCTTTCCCTCCATAAATGGTAAACTAACGCGGAAAATGATAGCCGAACAAGAAGATGATGTAACGAGGCCTCAGAAAACTGACACATCCACTCAACAGTTTGAAGCCAATCTCGGCAACTCCAATCTAACCCAAACATAGCAGTACAGTCGACCAGACCTTAGAAGAGAGGAGCATTGGAAGAAAAGATGATCAATATCCTCACTAGAACAACCACAGAGAATACATCGCGAGCAAGCAGAGATACCAAACCTCATCAAACTATCCCGAGTACAAAGGCCTCCCTGAATAGACATCTAAAGCAAAAAGTAATGGCAGGGACTAACCTTCCGGAACCAAACAACTCGAAACCAATGCACCAAGGTTCCCCTTGACCTCATAGCATTCCAGGCACTATCCACTGAAAATCTCCCTCTACTATCATCCACCTAAACCAGCTAATCCTCCCTCAAGCTAGAAGGATTCGGAAGAAGGGCCCAAGCCAGATCAACAAGGGCGGCAGACCTAGATGGGGGCCATCGCCAAGAAGAATCAGAAATAATGGAAGCAACTGTAGCCATCATATCCAAGCCAGAGTCATAAATCACTCTCTCACCCAACGTATCCACAATCGGACCCAAAGGATGCCAAAAATCAAACCACAATAAAGTCTTCTCACCATTCCCAATCGTAACTCTCATCCGTCGCCGGGACCAAGAACGAAGCTCCAAAATCTTACGTCAACTCCAAGAGCAATCTGTAGCAAAGCCCTCCCAAAAACTTCTCCCCCTCAACAAAAAAGACTGAACCCAATTCGACCAAGAAGAAACATGGGCAGAACAAAGGAACCAAATGTGCTTAACAATAGCCGCTCTATTCCAAGACTCCAATCTCTTAATCCCCAACCCCCTCCTCCTTGGGAGGTAAACAAACTCTACTCCAAGCCACTCTCACCCCAGAAGAGGTGAGGTCACCACCCTTCCAAAGGAAAGAATGGAGAATCGTCTCCACCTTCATAATAACATACTTATGAAGAATAAATAAAGAAGACCAATAAACTTGAATGGAGAATAAAACAGATTTAATGAGCTGAAGCCACCCCGCATAAGAGAGAAACTTACTACTCCAACTTTTAGCACACATAACAATATCATCCACAAGAGAAGCACAATCTGAGGCCCGAAGTTTAGTAGAAATCAAAGGGACTCCAAGATATCGCACTAGAAGAATCCCTAGTGGTTGTGAGTTTGACACCTCTCTGTGGTTAGTAATGGGGGATTTTAATGCGAGTTTTGATCATTCTGAGCATCATCGTGGCAGTTTGGATTGGCCTTCTTGGAAGGATGAGTTGGGTTTGTGTTTGGGCCAGGCTGATTTGGTAGATGTTCAGTTTTCAGGTTGTAGGTATACTTGGCATAACAAACAGATTGATTCTCCTATTTGGCGGAAACTAGATCGGGTGGTCGCTAATACCTATTGGGAATGCTCTTTTCCTAATTCAGTAGCTAGGTTTCTACCATCGGGGATCTCAGATCATTCTCCTATGGTGGTTACTCTCTTGAAGCTCCCTACAAGGAAGATTCCTTTTAAGTTTTCTGATTTTTGGGCTGAGCATCCAGATTTTGTGTTAGTGGTAGCTAAAGCTTGGGATGTGGATATTTGTGGTACTCCAATGTTTCGGTTGTGCAAGAAATTGAAGAGTGTGAAGGTGGCACTACGGAAGTTTAATTTAGATCACTTTTCTAATCTTCTTGGGAGGACCAAATGTGTTAGAAAGGAGTTGGAGGGGTGCAGAGTGCGCTACAAGAGTCTCATTCTGATCCATTTCTACTGAGTGAAGAGGTGAGATTGTCTTTGCTTTATGGAAATCTGAGTCGAAATGAGGAAAATTTCATGAGACATAAATCCTGAGTTTAGTGGCTTAATCTTGGTGATCAGAATACGAAGTTTTTTTTCCAAGCTATGAAGAATCATCATCAGAGAAGTAAGATAACTTCTATAACCACGGAGGATAATACTCGTTTGGAGGATCCTACATTAGTCCAAGAGGAGATTGTGTCCTTTTATAGTACTCTGTTAGGGCCTCAGCCGAGTTTGCCAGATTTTGATCGAGATCTTCTTCACTCTACCATTACTCAGTTTGTTTCTGATGAGCAGAGAGAGGTCCTTAGCCGAGAGGTTTTAGAAGAGGAGATTAAGGCTGTACTATTTTCTTTGAAAGATCATAAGGCTCCTGGACCAGATGGTTTTAACTCAAGTTTCTTCAAGAAAGCCTAGTGTGTGGTAGGTGATGATGTTATTCATGTTAATCGCTCATTTTTTATCTCAGGGAAGCTCTTGAAACATGTGAATACATCTATTGCTCTTATTCCGAAGATCCCTAACCCTTCTAAGGTTAAGGATTTTCGGCATATCTCTTGTTGCAACACTATTTATAAATGTATCTATAAGATTATTGCAGATCGGATTAAGATTGTTCTTCCTTCCTTGGTAAGCTCCAACCAATCTACTTTTGTGGCGGGTCGACGTATTAGTGACAATATCTTATTATGTCAGGAGTTAGTCAAGAACTATCATAGGAGTGGTGGGGTGCCGAGGTGTGCTCTTAAGATTGATTTGATGAAGGCTTATGATACAGTTCGATGGGATTTTATGTTGGAAGTGCTGAGAATTATTGGGTTTCCTGAGAGGATGGTTGGTTGGATAGGAGAATGTATGACTTCTACTATGTTTTCTGTTTCTATTAATGGGGGGTTGAATGGTTTCTTTCCAGAAGGTCGTGGTTACGTCAGGGGGATCATATGCCTCCATATCTTTTTGTTTTGGCTATGGAAGTTCTCTCGGGCTTACTCACAATGACTCAAAAGATGCAAGGTTTCAAGTATCATTGGTGGTGTTCTAAGAATCATCTTACCCATCTCTATTTTGCTGACGATCTCATGATTTTTTGTCGAGCAGAGAAGGTTTCAGTTTCCATGGTAAGGGATTGTCTTCATCAGTTTATGGGGTTGTCTGGTTGGTTCCTAATCCAGAAAATAGTCAATTTTTTCTAGTGGTATTTCCGCAGTATACAAGCATGAGTTGCTCAGCCTTTTGGGTTTTTAGGAAGGTGTGCTCCCTGTGCGTTACCTGGGAGTTCCGTTGATTTCTTCAAAACTTCAGGCTTCTGATTGTAATGTCCTTGTAGAGCGTATTATTGGCCGAGCTAAAAATTGGAGTTGTAAATATCTCTCTTTTGCGGGGCGTTTACAGCTAATTAAATCAGTACTGTTTTCTATCCAGGTGTATTGGTCTTCATTGTTTATATTGCCAAAGACTGTAATTAGGAAGGTGGAGTCTATCTTGAGGTCATTTCTTTGGAAGGGTAGTGAGCTTGTTTCGACAGGGGCGAAGGTGGCTTGGGATAGAGTTTGTTTGCCTATCAAAGAAGGGGGTTTGGGGATTAAGAAGCTAGAGGATTGGAATAAGGCGGCTATTACTAAGCACTTATGGTTTCTTTATTTGGGTAAGGAGTCCTCTTGGTCTACGTGGGTTCGTTCTTACTTGTTGAAGGGGCGTAGTTTTTGGGAAGTTACATGTCATAGTGATTGTTCATGGAGTTGGCGGAAAATTTTAGGCCTTCGTAATTTTGTGCGTCGTAGGATGAGGTTTCATAATGGGAATGGTGAGAAGGCTTTATTATGGTATGACAATTGGCACCTTCTGGGACCAATTGTGGATACCTTGGGGGAGAGAGTCATTTATGATTCCGGACTAGGTAAGATGGCTAGGGTGGCCGCTATTGTTGATGGTAACTGTTGGCGCTGGCCAACAGCGAGGTCAACCGATCTTCTCCAATTGGCTTGTTCTATGCCCATGGATTTTGTTCCTTGTGATCGAAGGAGGATCTGCTGGTGTGGGAGGATAATCATAAAGGTATTTTTTCGGTCAGGAGTGCTTGGGATGCGTTAAGGGTAAGAAGTAATCGGGTGAGTTGGTACCGAATTGTTTGGTTTCCAAAGGCCATTCCAAGACATGCTTTCATGCTTTGGCTCACGATTCAAGGAGGCCTTTATACTCAGGATCGGTTAATGGCTTTTGGCATTTCAGGTTGTTCTATGTGTGTGCTTTGTGGTCTTTCGGGGGAGTATAGAGATCATCTCTTCTTCAAGTGTTCATTTGCTTCTCGGATATGGTCGTCTATTTTGGCTAAATGTGGTATAGATTGGTGCTCTCGTGACTGGATGCAGACTATTATGTGGATGGAGTAGTATAGTAGTGGATCTTTGTGTCATTTACTTGTTCGATTATCCTTTGCCGCTACAGTTTACGTCATATGGAAGGAGAGGAATGCTCGACTAGATGACGAGGTCTCCTAGTCCATATAGAGTTCTCTTGACCAATATTATGTTTACTTTCGGAGCTCGTGCTAGTTTGTCAAGAAAGGTGAAGCTTTCATATGATAATAGATGGCTTCAACAATCTTGGCAACTATCCGACGATATTTTTTTGATTTGATTTTGCTTGTCTTTAGCTTTTTTGGCTTTTGTTCTGTAGCTAGGAAGGCCTGTCTTCCTTAGCTCTCTGGGGTATGCCCCTGTGCTTTTGTTATTTCTTTGGTTAATATACTTACTTTATCCAAAAAAAAAAAGAATCCATACTTGGAAGCCCATAACATGACGCACTTGTCTTGAAGGGTAGAAGAGATACCAGAGGAGAAGAAATGTCTTTTAGCAGGATTCGGGATTAAACCTGAAAACCCATTGAACTGCCTGAGACAATCCTTGATCAAGGAAATCGAGGAGGCATCCGTTTTACAGAAAATCATAAGGTCATCCTCAAAGCAAAGATGAGTGAGACGGTTCTTAGAACACTGTCCATGGAATTTGAAATCCTGATTAAGAGCCATTTTATGGTGAGAATGCTTTATTATGGTATGACAATTGGCACCCTCTGGGACCAATTATGGATATCTTGGGAGAGAGAGTCATTTATGATTCCGGACTAGGTAAGATAGCTAGGGTGGCCGCTATTGTTCATGGTAACTGTTGGCACTAGCCATCAGCGAGGTCAGCCAATCTTCTCCAATTGGCTTGTTCTATGCCTATGGATTTTGTTCCTTGTGATACGAAGGAGTATGTGCTGGTGTGGGAGGATGATCATAAAGGTATTTTTTCGATCAAAAGTGTTTGGGATGCATTGAGGGTAAGAAGTAATTGGGTGAGTTGGTACCGAATTGTTTGGTTTCCAAAGGCCATTCCAAGACATGCTTTCATGCTTTGGCTCACGATTCAAGGAGGCCTTTATACTCAGGATCGGTTAATGGCTTTTGGCATTTCAGGTTGTTCTATGTGTGTGCTTTGTGGTCATTCGGGGTAGGATAGAGATCACCTCTTCTTCAAGTGTTCATTTGCTTCTCAGATATGGTCGTCTATTTTGGATAAATGTGGTATAGATTGGTGCTCTCGTGACTGGATGCAGACTATTATGTGGATGGAGCAGTATAGTAGTTGATCTTTGTGTCATTTACTTGTTCGATTATCCTTTGCAGCTGCAGTTTACTTAATATGGAAAGAGAGGAATGCTCGACTACATGACGAGTCTCCAAGTCCATATAGAGTTCTCTTGACCAATATTATGTTTACTGTACGGACTCGTGCTAGTTTGTCAAGAAAGTTGAAGCTTTCATATGATAATAGATGGCTTCAACAATCTTGGCAACTATCCGACGATATTTTTTAATTTGATTTTGCTTGTCTTTAGCCTAATTTGCTTTTGTTCTGTAGCTAGGAAGGCCTGTCTTCCTTAGCTCTCTGGGGTATGCCCCTGTGCTTTTGTTATTTCTTTGGTTAATATACTTACCTTATCCAAAAAAAAAGACATAGGATCACCTTATCGCAACCCGCGACCCCCAGAGAAAAAACCATGCAACTCCCCATTAAAAGACACAAAAAACCTAGTAGAAGTCATACACTCCTGAATCCAACCCACCATCCTCTATGGAAAACCAACAGTCCGCAGAACCTCAACCAAAAGGTCCCAACGAATAGTGTCATAAGCTTTCATCAAGTCAATCTTAAGAGCACATTTCGGGGAACCACCAAACCGATGATAATTTTAAACCAATTCCTGACATAAAAGAATAATGTCGCTGATACGCCTACCTGCAACAAAAGTAGATTGATTATGACTAATCACTGAAGGAAGGATAACCTTGATCCTATTCGCAATAAGCTTAGCAATACACTTGTAAATAGTGTTGCAACAAGAAATGGGCTGATAATCCTTAACTTGGGAAGGGTTGGGAATCTTAGCAATCAGAGCAATAGAAGTAGCATTAACCTGCCTCAAGAGACGCCCAGAGGAAAAAGAAAGAGTGAATAGCACAAAGGACATCATCCCCCACACACTCCAAGACTTCTTAAAGAAACCCGAATTAAAACCATCTGGGCTTGGAGCTTTATTGTCCTTCAACGCGAACAAGACAGCCTTAATCTCCTCATCAGAAACCTCTCGGTTAAGAGACTCACTCTGCTCAGCTGTCATATGCCTAGTAATTGCAGATCTAAGGGAAACCCTATCAATATCCTGCTGACTATTCTGGGGACCCAAAAGGGTCTCAAAAAAATACAATCTCATCTCTAACCAAAACATTATCCTCCACACGGGTCCCATCCTCCTTAGTGATAGAAGTAATCTTGTTACGGCTGTGAAAACTCTTCATACCAGTAAAGAAGAATTTAGTATTCTGATCCCCGAGATTTAGCCATTGAACATGAGATTTCTGCCTATTGAAGCCTTCTTCTGCCCGACACATGTCACCATACCGTAACGAAAGACGCTTTCTTCAGCTAACAGAGCGGGGTCACTGGAGCACTCTTGTAAAGCACACTGTACTCTATCCAACTCCCTCCTAATCAACAAAACCTTACTCGGAATCTGAGAGAAATGCTCGACATTAAACTTCTTCAAGGCCATCTTAACACTCTTCAGCTTACACATAAACGGAACATCGGAGTAGCGTGAACATCAATGTCCCAAGCCCTAGCCACACCTGAGAGAAAATCAGAATGATCCGCCCAAAAATCAAAGAATTTGAAGGGAATTTTCCTCTTAGGGAGCTCTGCAAGTTTAACCACCATAGGATAGTGATCTGAAATCCGAGGGGAAAAAAACGGGCAGCAGAGCTCGGGAAGAGACACTCCCAAGACGAATTAGCGAGAACACTGTCCAACTTACACCAAATAGGGGACTGAATCTGCTTATTGAACCAAGTAAACTAACAACCAGAGAACTGAAGATCATCCAGACCAGCCTGACCCAAACAGCAGCCCAAATCATCTTTCCAATCCGGCCATGCCACAGATCCACCACAATGCTCAATCGGAGAATGAATCCCAAAACAAGCCATGGAGAGTCTTTAAAAACACTACCACTAGAAACCAAGTCGGCTCAAAGCTCCCGACGCTTCTCGTAGTCACACTCACCATAAACCACCGAAACTACACAAGTCCATAACCCATAAATATGAGACACACTACAATGAATAACTTGAGATGAAGAGTGAATGGGTTCTTGACATGACCCAGCCCGATAACAAAGTAAAAGACCCATTACAAGTACTAGAAGGGCCAATTACGAGGCAGAGGACCAAAAGACTCAGAGAAGTAATGGCAGGATTAGTTTAGAGTTTTATGGCCGATTGCAACAAACAAATAGAGACGCATGTTGGCTTCAATAGAGAGGGCCCAAAGCCACTTCACTTGGCCCAAATCAGTTTTGAATAAAGCTTCCTAGGCATTTGAAGACTTAAAGACTTGGTATTTTTGTAATTTCATATTTAGGGGCATTGTTGTCTTTATGCCTTTAGGGTTTCTTTTGTATCACTATTTAAGCTTTTTTTTCTTTTCATTTTAGAAAAAAAAAATGAAATTTGTAAACTCAAAAGCTTAAAGCTTTGGCTATGGCCGAATTTTTGTAAGGGAGAGATTCCCCCTTTCAAGTTTGAATCGACTTATCTAGGTTTGGCAAACTTAGTGGCGTCTCCATTGCTAGCAAAACACTACAAGGATTCATCTTAAAGGTTCTCAAGGGCAAGTTCTTTGTGGGTCTTCTTTGTGGCCTTGGAAGGTTTTTTTTCCTACAAAAATCAAATTCGCGGTTCTTGGGGTTCTGTCTGTTGCTTGGGGTTTGCTTGGATTTCGAATCCAAGTGGGTTTCTTGTCATTTGGTATCTAGAGCTCAGGGTTCCAAGGTCTGATTTTTCCTAACTTTACTTTTGTTTGATTCTGTTTTTATTTTGTTCTTTGTTATTTTCATTTTAGTTCTTGTTGGATCTTGAATCTTCTTTTGTTTTGTTTATTTCTGGATTTGGTTTTGTTGTGTTCTTCAATCAGTTCATCTTTATCATTTCCAGTTCTGGATTTTTATTCTGTTCTTCCTATCAGTTCATCATAGTCATTTTATTCTTCAGCATATGTTTAAGAAATAAGCATGTTCTTTGGCTTCTGTGTGATTTGTTTCTAAAACCCTAGTGGAGTGTGAAATCAGACCCTAAAAACTTAGCTTCTGAAATTAGACCATAAAACGTAACCTTTGAAATATGCCTATGAAATCAGACCCTGATATCAGACTCTGAAATCAGACTCTGAAACTTAACCTTCGAAATCAGCCTCTGAAATCAAACCCTGAAACTTAACCTTTGAAATCAGCCTCTGAGATCAAACCCTGAAACTTAGCCTCTGAAATCAGACCATGACCAATAGACTCTGAAATCAGACCCTGAATTTAGACCCTGAAATCAGACCATGATCAGACTCTAAAATCAGGCTTTGAAAACCAGCACCAGCCTCTGAAATCAGAACCTAACTCAGCCTCTGAAATCAGAATCACAGTATCAGTATGTGACGTTTCAAAAAAAAAATGGACTTGAGTGATAGCGATCACTTGAGCAAAAAAAAAAAAAGAGTAAAAAAGTGAAATTTTTTGGTTGAATCTAGTTTGTTCCATATTATCATTCAGGTGCCCATGGAGGATTTTCCATCAAAATTTCTATAGAGGTGCCAAATTTTCTCCCGAAATTGCATACGACCGTGAATTTGCATGCTTATTTTTTTCTCCATTGTGCTAACTGTTTGCTTCTTATTCTAATTACTCTAGGTTAAGTATTATGGATTGAGTCTTCGTCATTGCTATTCATGTTCGCATTTTATTTCCGCCTGCCCTATATATATATTATTGGGTCTGTTGTGTTTCATGCTAGCTTGAGGACTACACTTGGCTTTGTATTCTTGGATTGAGTGTGATTCACATTTGAACTGAGGAAGAACTCAAGAGTGGTAAAAGGCAGTGATTGTGAGCACAGTATCGGGTAAAAGCCAATAGAGTGCAAACACGAGTGGAGTGATATCATTCGAGTGTAAACAAGTGAGAATGTGAGGATTTACATATTTACTTTACTTTCTTGTTATTTCTAATCTGTTTGCTTAGTGTTGAGATGGCAGGTCTAACCCACTGATGAAAAGCTTGAGGCTTTTGCTAAAAGCTAAAAAATCTTTATTCCAAAGAATCTCAGTTGGTCGAGCACCTTGTCCCCTATTCCTTCGATCGGAACTGGGAACTGATCTGGTCCCAGAGCACCAATACCCCAGCATATACCACCACCTCAGAATGTACCACCACCTCATAATGTGCCACCTCGAAGTGTACCACCACAGTATATACCGCCAGATGAAGAGGAAGCTGAAAATGAGTTTGATGATTCTGATGGTCTTGATGATGTGGAGGAGAGATTTCAACTTGGGCATGATAGGAGGCCTAATAGGAGGTTTGATAGGAGGAATGATAGGAGGGATAAATGGTTTGATGATAGAGGTGCATTTGATGCCAGAAGAGGGGATTATAATGGGAGGGGATATGGTAGACGAGGAGATGTAGATGGTGATCTAGGTAGCATCAAGATCAAGATACCAACATTCCACGGCAAGAATGATCCTGAAGCTTATTTGGAATGGGAAAAGCTTATGATTTGGTGGGATCAACTTGTCTCTACTCGGAGGAGAAATTATGAGATACCGGTTCAGACATGAGCAGAACTTAGAGGTCTTATGAGAAAGAGATTTATACCCAGCCATTACTATAGGGAGTTGTATCAGAAACTACAACATCTGTATGAGGGGGCCAAGAGTGTGGAGGATTATTACACCGAGCTGGAAGTTGCCATGATCCGGGCAAATGTAGTTCAGGATGTAGAAGCTACTATGGCACGGTTTCTAGGGGGCTTGAATAGAGAGATTGCAAACATAGTGGAGTTGCATCACTATGTTGATTTGGAAGATATGCTTCACATGGGTATCAAGATAGTAAGGCAACTCATGAAAAGGTCAACATCCAGATTTGGTACTCAGGCTTCTGCATGGAAGGGAAAATGGGTTCCGAATGAGAAGCGAGATTGAGGCTTTGACAAGCCTAAAGGCGAGTTCAGGAGGAGGCTTTAACAAACCTAGGGCCGAACGTTAGTGCCAAGGGTAAAGAAGCTGCAGAACTGAGCAAAAACTAGACCAAAACCTGAGGGTGCAGCTGCTAGAACTAAGGATGTCAAGTGTTTCAAATGTTTGGGCATGGGACACTATGCTTCACAATGTCCCAATAGGCGTACCTTAGTGATTGATAAAAAGAGTGGAGAGGTGTACTCTACCGATAGTGAAGTCAAGGAGGAGATGCCAGAGTTGGAGGATGCTAGTGACAATGAGGGAGCTGCATACCCGCTGAATAACTTATCCTTAGTTGTCAAGCGTGATTTGAGTGCACATGTTGTAGAGGATGAGAGTGTGCAGCAGAGGGAGAACATATTCCATACTAGGTGCCGTGTGAATGGTAAGGGGTGTAGTATGATCATAGATGGGGGCAGTTGTACTAATGTTGCTAGCACAGCTATCATTGACTGATTGGGGTTGAGTTGCTTGAGACACCCGAAGCCTTACAAGTTACAGTGGTTAAATGATTATGGGGAAATAAGTGTGACAAAGCAGGTATTGTTGAGCTTTACCATTGGGCCATACATAGACGATGTCTATATGTGATGTGATATTGATGCATGCAGGACATATTCTTTTGGGCAGACCGTGACAGTTTGATATGAAGGTTATTCATGATGGGTTCAAGAACAAGTACTATTTCAGCATAAGGGAAAAACCATTACATTATACCCACTTACACCTACACAAGTCCACGAAGATCAGGTTAAGTTGCAACTTGAACGTGACAAAGAGAGAGCGAAGGGAAACACCACCTTGGGTGAGACTAGTGAGAGTGGTGTATCTGGTGAGAAAAATAAGGCCAAGGCCGTGGGAATTCCCAAGGGGAGTGTGAGTAAACGTGAGGGGGAAACAAAAGGGAGAGTTAAAAAGAGTTTCTACATGGGTGAGGTGAAGCGAGGAAAGCGTTCAAGGCTAGCAAGCTCATGCTATTGTTAGTCTATAAGGAGACTCATATTTATTTTACTAACACTGACCATTTGCTTCACGCGTCTATTTCATCTCTTTTGCAGGATTACAGTGACGTACTGACAGAGGACATCCCTAATGGGCTTCCACCCGTTAGAGGTATTGAGCACCAGATAGACTTCATACCTGGAGCAGTCATTCCTAACAGACCTGCTTATAGGAGCAATCCCAATGAGACAAAGGAGCTACAAAGGCAAGTACGGGAGTTGATAGACAAGGGGTATGTCAGGGAAAGCATGAGTCCTTATGCAGTACCAGTGCTTCTAGGTCCTAAGAAAGATGGGATGTGGTGTATGTGCATTGATTGCCGAGCTATCAATATATTACGGTAAAGTATCGTCACCTCATTCCTAGACTAGATGACATGTTGGATGAATTGCAAGGTTCCAAAATTTTTAGTAAGATTGATTTAAAGAGTGGATACCATTAAATTCGCATGAGAGAGAGAGATGAGTGGAAAACTGCATTTAAGACTAAGTATGGCTTGTATGAATGGTTAGTTATGCCATTTGGTCTTTCAAACACACCTAGCACATTTATGAGATTGATGAATCATGTTATGCATGTATTTTTAGGTAAGTTTGTTGTGGTTATTTTGATGACATCTTAGTTTACAGTAAAACTGTAGATGAGCATGTTATGCATTTGAAGTATGTTCTTGATGTGTTAAGGCAAGAAAAACTGTATGCTAACTTTGATAAGTGCACTTTTTGTATGGATAGAATTGTTTTCCTTGGATTTGTTGTGAGTACAGATGGCATCGAGGTAGATTTAGAAAAGGTGAAGGCAATTATGGATTGGCCAACACCAACAACAGTGACAGAAGTCAGAAGCTTCCATGGATTAGCAAGCTTCTACCGTAGATTTGTTAAAGACTTCAGTAGTATTACAGCACCACTGACTGAAGTAGTGAAGAAGACTGTTGGCTTCAAATGGGGTAAAGAGCAGGAGCGTGCATTCCAGGATCTGAAAATGAAGTTGTGCAGTGCACCAGTCTTGGCACTACCCAACTTTGAGAAAACATTTGAGATTGAGTGTGACACATCCAGGATAGGCATTGGAGCTGTTCTAATGGAAAAAAAGCGACCAATATAGCTTACTTTAGTGAGAAGCTGAATGGAGCAGTTTTGAGGTACCCACACATATGACAAGGAGTTGTATGCGCTAGTGAGAGCTCTTGAGACTTGGCAGCATTATTTGTGGCCTCGAGAGTTTGTGATCCATACATATCATGAATCATTGAAGCATCTGAAGGGCCAGGGTAAGCTTAACAAACGACACGTAAAATGGTTATATTTTGTTGAGACATTTAAATATGTAATCCGCTACAAACAAGGTAAGGAAAACATTGTCACCGATGCACTATCGCGAAGGTATGCTTTACTTACTTCATTGAGTGCTAGAATGCTTGGGTTTGAATTTATTAAAGAACTTTATGCTAGTGATATTGACTTTAGTATTATCTATGCTGCCTGTGAAAAGTCTGCTTTTAGTAAATTCTACCAACATGATGGGTTTCTATTTAGGGAGAATAGATTATGCATTCCTGTTTGTAGTATGCGTGAGTTGTTACAAGAATTCGGCCATAGCCAAAGCTTTAAGCTTTTGAGTTTATAAATTTCGTTGGTTGCCTCAAATGAAGAAGAAAGTAAGCTTAAATAGTGTTACAAAAAGAAATCCTAAAGGCATAAAGACAACATTGCCCCTACAAACGAAAATTACACAATTTCAAGTCTTTAAGTCTTCAAATGCCTAGGAAGCTTTATTCTAAACTGATTTGGGCCAAGTGAAATGGTTTTGGGCCCTTTCCATCGAAGCCCACATGCATCTCTATTTGTTTGTTGCAGTCGGCCATAAAACTCTGAACTAATCCCGCCATTGCTTCTCTAAGTCTTTTGGTCCTCTGCCTCGTAATTGGCCCTTCTGGCACTTGTAATGCGTCCTTTTGTGTTGTGGGCCTGGATCATGTCATCCCCTCCCTCTTGAAAAGGATTCGACTCGAATCTGTACCTGTATCAAAAGGAGTTAAGTCAGAAACATTAAATGTAGTAGACACATTATACTTACCTTGTAAATCCAACTTGTATGCATTGTCATTAATCCGTTCCAAAACTTGAAATGGACCATCCCCTCTCGGTTGTAGCTTAGATTTACGTTGTTCAGGAAATCTCTCCTTGCGCATGTGTACCCAAACACCAATCTCCAGGATGAAATACCACACGCTTTCTTCCCTTATTAGCATGAGAAGCATATTGCTCATTCTTTCGTTGTATTTGCTCTCTTGCTTTCTCATGTATGTGCTTCACCAAATCGGCTTCCTTTTTCCATCTAACCCCGCATGCTCATCAACAGGCAATAGTAACAAATCTAATGGAGTTAGTGGCTGAAAACCATAAACAATTTCAAATGGTGAGTAAGATGTAGAGGAATGAATACTACGATTATATGCAAATTCAACAAAAGGCAAACAATCCTCCTAAGTTTTTAAGTTCTTATTGATAATAGTACGCAATAACTGAGTCAAAGTCCTATTAACAACCTCAGTTTGGCCATCAGTTTGGGGGTGGCAAGTAGTAGAATACAAAAGTTTAGTTCCCAACTTACCCCATAAAACTTTCCAAAAGTGACTAAGGAACTTAACATCACGATCTGAAACTATACTCCGTGGGATCTATGGAAACAAGTCAGCAATGTTAGTGGCATCATCAGTTTTATGACATGCTATAAAGTGTGCCATCTTACTGAACCTATCAGCCACTACAAAGATGGAATCTCTACCCTTCATAGTCCTAGCTAAACCCAATATAAAGTCCATCGATACATCTACCCATGGCTCACTAGGTATAGGCAATGGGTATACAACCCATGAGGCATAACCTTTGATTTAGCCTGTTTACAAGTTAAGTATTTATCACAAAAAAGCTCAATATCTCTCCGCATTTTAGGCCAATATAAATGTTCACTCAATACCCCTATGGTTTTGGCAATGCCAAAGTGCCCCATTAAACCTCCCCCATGCACTTCCCTCACTAACAACTCACGCATACTACAGACAGGAATGCATAATTATTCTCCCTAAACAAAAAACCATCATGTTGGTAGAATTTACTAAAAGTAGACTTTTCACATGCAGCATAGATAATACTAAAGTCAGTATCACTAGCATAAAGTTCTTTAATAAATTCAAACCCAAGCATTCTTGCACTCAATGAAGTAAGTAAATCATACCTTCGCGATAGTGCATCGGCGACAATGTTTTCTTACCTTTTTTAGAGTTTCCTTAATGAGCGGAGAAATGGAAAAGTCTCAAGAAACTCTAACCAACGTGCGTGCCTTTTGTTCAGCTTACCTTGTCCCTTTAAATGCTTCAATGACTCGTGATCTGTATGGATCACAAACTCTCGAGGCCATAGATAATGCTGCCAAGTCTCAAGGGCTCTCACTAGCGCATACAACTCCTTGTCGTATGTGGGGTATCTCAAAACGGCTCCACTAAGCTTCTCACTAAAGTAGGCTATTGGTCGCTTTTCTTGCATAAGAACCGCTCCTATGCCTAATCCGGATGCATCACACTCAATCTCAAATGTCTTCTCAAAGTTTGGTAGTGCCAGGACCGGTGCACTGCATAACTTCATTTTCACATCCTGGAATGCACGCTCCTACTCTTCACCCCATTTGAAGCCAACAGTCTTCTTCACTACTTCAGTCAGTGGTGCCGCAATACTACTGAAGTCTTTAACAAATCTACGATAGAAGCTTGCTGATCCATGGAAGCTTCTGACTTCTGTCACCGTTGTTGGTGTTGGCCAATCTTGAATTGCCTTCACCTTTTCCAAATCTTCCTCGATGCCATCTGCACTCACAACAAATCCAAGGAAAATAATTCTATCCATACAAAAAGTGCGCTTATCAAAGTTAGCATACAATTTTTCTTGCCTTAACACATCAAGAACATGCTTCAAGTGCATGACATGCTGACAAGAAACTCACTTGGGTTGGAAACCAAGCAAACCCAGAAGCATTTTTCTCAAAACCCCAAGACTTTGAATACTGATTTTGTAGGAACAAAACCCAACCAAGATCAGCCCCTAACCACCATGAAACTCACATCCATGATAACCACAAGCATGAAATCATATGTATTTTGCTAGCAATGGAGACGCCACTAAGTTGCCAAGCTTAGATAAGTCAATTTGAACTTGAAAAGGGGAATCCCTCCCTCAACAAGGTTTTGGCCATAGCCATGGAAAGCTCAAGCTTTTCTCTCTTCAAATTCTGTATATATGTTGCGGTGGTACTCGTCGTGGTGGCACATTATGAGGTGGTGGTACATTATGAGGTGGTGGTGCTCTGGGAACACTGCCCGACTGAATACTCTCTACACTCTTGGACAACCTTTCCAATGCAGTATTCATATTCTCATCATATCTGTAAATTTTCTATCCATAGCTGCAAGCTTCTCATCGACGGTTGCAAAAAAATCAGTAATAACAAGAAAGTAATACGATATGTAAAATCCTCTCAAGCTCACAATCTCACGTGTTTACACTCAGTTATATCACTCCACTCGTGTTTGCACTCTATTGGCTTTTACCCGATACTGTGCTCACACTCACTGCCTTTTACCACTATTGAGTTCTTCCTCAATTCAATACAAATCAACTAAATTCCCAGAATGGTCAACTAAGGTGTAGTCCACAAGCTAGTAGAAACACAATGTATATATTAGCAGGTGGAATAAAGCAAATAAGATAAGTAATCACGGAGACTCAATCGAAGAAACCTATAGCTAGAGTGCTCAGAATAAGAAAGAATGACGAGTTAGCTAAATGTAATAAATAAGCAAGCAAGCAATCAACGTGTCACTGAAGCAATCTTGTGGTCACGCGCTCTAGTGTTTGAGCTCACCTTTCTTTTCTTCTCACACACACTCACAAGTGTTTACACTCCAATAAAACACAATGAAGCACAAAGGATTTCAATTCGGCTATAACCCAAATATAGTCTTTCAAGCTCAAACCAATACAAACCAAATCAAATATCAATGTAACTCATGTAAGGAAATCCAATCAACTTGCAAATGGTCTAATCAAGCTAAGCACAATGCTTACGTAAGTAGCTTACAAGTAGGCCAAGTAAGCATGTCAATTTGGTAATGGTAAGTTACTAACCAACTAAACACTTTATCCAACTAACTTGGTGATGCAGCAGCTTGCCTCTTCAAGCACCTCTCAAATGCAATGATGGCTACACAAGTTTCCATGTCAAGCTCATGAGTGCTTCCATTTTCAATGTCATGCTAATGATGGTTCACGCAAATCAGCAAGCACACTTGTTAATTCATGCTTCAACATAAGCACATCAAGCATCTTACTCAGGGCAATATGTGTAACAAAGCAACCAGATTTGTCTCACAAAGTTAACAACACACAAGCTTAAGTAAACTTCAAGAGTAAGTCACGGCCTCATCAATCCATAAGCATTTCATTTTGTTTCAACACTCAATCACTCAAATGCCTCACCACAACACTCAAACACACTTGTTTTCCTCACACTTCACAAGATTGCAATAGTAAAGCTCAACAATATTTGCTTTGTCACATTTATTTCCCCACAATCATTTAACCACTGCAACTTATACGGTTTTGGGTGTCTCAAGCAACTCAACCTCAATCGCCCAATCAAAGTTGTGCTAGCAACATTAGTACAACTGCCCCCATCTATGATCATACTACACCCCTTGCCATTCACACGGCACCTAGTGTGGAATATGTTCTCCCTCTGCTGCGTACTCTCATCCTCTACAACCAGTGCACTCAAAGCATGCTTGACAACTAAGGACAAGTTATCCAGCGGGTATGCAGCTCCCTCGTGGTCACTGGTATCCTCCAACTCTGTCATCTCATCATCAACCTCACTATCAGTAGAGTACACATCTCCACTCTTCTTATCAATCACTAAGGTACGTCTATTGGGACATTCTGTAGCATAGTGTCCCATGCCCAAACATTTAAAATACTTGACATCCTTAGTTCTAGTAGTTGTACCCTCAGGTTTTGGTCTAGTTTTACTGGCTTCTGCCGCCTCTTTACCCTTGGCACTAGGTTCAGCCCTAGGCTTATTAAAGCCTCCACTGAACTCGCCTCTAGGCTTGTTAAATCCCCCATCCAGCTTCTCATTCGGAACCCACTTCCCTTTCCATGCAGAAGTAGCCTGAGTACCAAATCTGGATGTGGACTTTTTCTTGAGTTGCCTCTCTACCTTGATAGCCATGTGAAGCATATCCTCCAAATCAACATAATGATGCAACTCCACCACGTTGGCAATCTCTCTATTTAAGCCCCCTAGAAACCGTGTCATAGTAGCTTCTGCATCCTCAACTACACTTGCCCTGATCATAGAAACTTCCTTCTCTGTGTAATAATCATCAACACTTTTGGTCCCCTGATACAGATGCTGTAATTTTTGATATAACTCCCTATAGTAATGGCTGTGTATAAACCTCTTTCTCATGAGACCCCTAAGTTCCTCCTATGTTTGAACTTATCTCTCATAATTTATCCTCCGAGTAGAAACAATCTGATCCCACCAAAATCATAGCATAATCCGTAAACTCAATTGCTGCCAAATTGATCTTCTTCTCGTCTGAGTAGTGATGACAGTTAAAAATTGGCTCAATTTTCCTTTCACATTCTAAGTAAGCCTCGGGATCATTTTACCCTGAAAGGTTGGTATCATGATCTTGATGCTACCTAGATCACCATCTACATCTCCTCTTCTACCATATCCCCTCCGATCATAATCCCCTCTTCTATCATCAAATGCACCTCTACCATCAAATCGTCTTTCCCTCCTATCATTCCTCCTATCAAACCTCATATTAGGCCTCCTATCATGCCCAGGCTGAAATCTCTCTTCCACATCATCAAGACCATCAGAATTATCAAACTCATTTTCAGCTTCCTCTTCATCTGGTGGTACATACTGTGGTGGTACATGTCGAGGTGGCACATTATGAGGTGGTGGTTCATTATGAGGTGGTGGTATATGCTGGGGTGGTGGTGCTCTGGGACCACTACCAGTTTGAATACTCTCTACACTCTGGACAGTCTCTCTAAAGTAGTATTCATGTTCTCCATCATATCTGTAAATTTTCTATCCAAAGCCTCAAGCTTTTCATCAATGGTTAGATTTGGACCTGCCATCTCAACACTAAACAAACATTAGAAAAAAAACAAGAAAGTAAAACAAATATGTAAATCCTCACAATCTCACGTGTTTACACTCGAATGATATCACTCCACTCGTGTTTGCGCTCTATTGGCTTTTACCCGATACTGTGCTCACAATCACTGCATTTTACCACTCTTGAGTTCTTCCTCAATTCAAATACGAATCACACTCAATCCAAGAATACAAAAAAAAGTGTAGTCCTCAAGCCAGTATGAAACACAAAGACCCAATAATGTATATATGGGGCAGGTGGAAAATGCGAATAAGAATAATAAAGACGATGGCTCAATCAATAATACCTAAGCTAGAGTATTTGGAATAAGGAAATAAACAATTAGCACGATGAGAAACAAATAAGCATGCAATTCATGGTCGTATGCAAATTCGGGAGAAAATTTGGCACCTCTATAGAAATTTTGATGGAATACCCTTCTCAGACACCCAAATGATAATATGGAACAAACTAAAATTAACCAAATTTTTCGACTTTTTTACTTCTTTTTTTTTTTGCTCAAGTGATCACTGCCACCCAAGTCCTTTCGACTTTTTTACTTTTTTTTTGGCTCAATATTTGTTTGTTGCAATCGGCCATAAAACTCTGAACTAATCCCGCCATTGCTTCTCTGAGTCTTTTGGTCTTCTGTCTTGTAATTGGCCCTTCCGGTACTTGTAATGGGTCTATTGTATAATTGGCCACGTCCTTTGATGCTCCATGAGTGGCCTGGATCATGTCACGAGAAGAAGATAATCTGGCAACAATTGAGTTTACCGATTATTATATGATTTGGTGGGATCAGCTTGTCTCTACTCGGAGGAGAAATTATGAGAGACCTGTTCAGACATGGGTAGAACTTAAAGGTCTCATGAGAAAGAGATTTATACCCAGCCATTACTATAGGGAATTGTATCAGAAACTACAACATCTGTATCAGGGGACCAAGAGTGTTGAGGACTATTACACCGAGATGGAAGTTGCCATGATCAGGGCAAATGTAGTTGAGGATGCAGAAGCTACTATGGCACGGTTTCTAGGGGCTTAAATAGAGAGATTGCAACATGGTGGAGTTGCATCACTATGTTGATTTGGAGGATATGCTTCACATGGCTATCAAGGTAGAAAGGTAACTCAAGAAAAGGTCAACATCCAGATTTGGTACTCAGACTACTTCTACAAGGAAGGGAAAATGGGTTCCGAATGAGATGTGAGATGGAGGCTTTGACAAGCTTAGAGGTGAGTAGAGTGGAGGCTTTAATAAGCCTAGGGCCGAACCTAGTGCCAAGGGTAAAGAGGCAGCATAACCGAGCAAATCTAAACCAAAACCTGATGGTGCAGCTACTAGAACTAAGGATGTAAAGTGTTTCAAATGTTTAGGCATGGGACACTATGCTTCACAATGTCCCAATAGGCATACCTTAGTGATTGATAAAAATAGTGGATAGGTGTACTCTACCTATAGTGAGGTTGAGGAGGAGATGCCAGAGTTGGAGGATGCTAGTGACCATGAGGGAGCTACATACCTGCTGAATAACTTATCCTTTGTTGTCAAGCGTGCTTTGAGTGCACATGTTGTAGAGGATGAGAGTGTGCATCAGAGGGATAACATATTCCATACTAGGTGCCGTGTGAATGGCAAGGGGTGTAGTATGATCATAGAAGAGGCCAATTGTACTAATGTTGCTAGCACAGCTTTGATTGAGCGATTGAGGTTGAGTTGCTTGGGACACCCAAAGCCGTATAAGTTGCAGTGGTTAAATGATTGTGGGGAAATAAATGTGATAAAATGAGTATTGTTGAACTTTACTATTGGGCCATACACATATGATGTCCTATGTGATGTGATACCGATGCATGCTCGACATATTCTTTTGGGCAGGACGTGGTAGTTTGATAAGAAGGTTATTCATGATGGGTTCAAGAATAAGTACTCTTTTTCAGCATAAGGGAAAACCCATTACATTATACCCACTTACACCTGCACAAGTCCATGAAGATTAGGTTAAGTTGCAACTTGAGCCTGACAAAGAGAGAGCGAAAGGAAACACCACCTTGGGTGAGACTAGTGAGAGTGCTATATCTGGTGAGAAAAATCAGGCCAAGGCCGTGGGAGTTCCCAAGGGGAGAGTGAATGAACGTGAGGGGAAAACAAAAGGGAAAGTTAAAAAGAGTTTCTACATAGGGGGAAGGTGAAGCGAGGAAAGCGTTCAAGGCTAGCAAACTCATACTATTGTTAGTCTATAAGGAGCCTCATGTTTATTTTACTAACACTGACCCTCTGCTTCCTATGTCTATTTCATCTCTTTTGCTGGATTACAATGACGTACTGATAGAGGACATACCTAGTGGGTTCCACCCATTATAGGTATTGAGCACCAGATAAACTTCATACCTAGAGCAGTCATTCCTAACAGACCGCCTTATAGGAGCAATCCCGAGGAGACAAAGGAGCTACAAAGGCAAGTAGGGAGTTGATGGACAAGGGGTATGAGGGAAAGCATGAGTTCTTTTGCAGTACCAGTTCTTCTAGTTCCTAAGAAAGATGGGACGTGGCATATGCGCGTTGATTGTTGAGCTATCAATAATATTTCAGTAAAGTATCGTCACCTCGTTCCTAGACTAGATGACATGTTGGATGAATTGCATGGTTTCAAAATTTTAGTAAGATTGATTTAAAGAGTGGATACCATCAAATTTGCATGAGAGAGGGAGATGAGTGGAAAACTGCATTTAAGACTAAGTATGGCTTGTATGAATGGTTAGTTATGTCATTTGGTTTTTCAAACGCACCTAGCACATTTATGAGATTAATGAATCATGTTATGCGTGGATTTTTAAGTAAGTTTGTTGTGGTTTATTTTGATGACAACTTAGTTTACAGTAAAACAGTAGATAAGCATGTTATGCATTTGAAGCATGTTCTTGGTGTGCTAAAGCAGGAAAAACTGTATGCTAACTTTGATAAGTGCACTTTTTGTATGGATAAACTTGTTTTCCTTGGATTTATGTGTGAGTACAGATGGCATCAAAGTAGATTTGGAAAAAGTGAAGGTAATTCAGGAATGGCCAACACCAACAACAATGACAGAAGTCAGAAGCTTCCATGGATTAGCAACCTTCTACCGTAGATTTGTTAGAGACTTCAGTAGTATTGCAGCACCACTGACTGAAGTAGTGAAGAAGACTGTTGGCTTCAAATGGGGTGAAGAGCAAGAGCGTGCATTCTAGGATCTGAAAATGAAGTTGTGCAGTGCACCAGTCTTGGCACTCACCAGATACGTCACTCTCACTAGTCTCACCCAAGGTGGTGTTTCCCTTCGCTCTCTCTTTGTCACGCTCAAGTTGCAACTTAACCTGGTCTTCATGGACTTGTGCAGGTGTAAGTGGGTATAATGTAATGGGTTTTCCTTTATGCTGAAAAGAGTATTTATTCTTGAACCCATCATGAATAACCTTCTTATCAAACTGCCACGGTCTAAAAAAAGAATATGTCCTGCATGCATTGGTATCACAATATAGGACATCATCTGTGTATGGCCCAATGGTAAAGCTCAACAAAATTTGCTTTGTCACACTTATTTCCCCACAATCATTTAACCATTGCAACTTGTAAGGCTTCGGGTGTCTCAAGCAACTCAACCCCAATCGCTCAATCAAAGCTGTGCTAGCAACATTAGTACAACTGCCCCCATCTATAATCATACTACACCCCTTACCATTCACACGACACCTAGTATGGAATATGTTCTCCCTCTGCTGCATACTCTCATCCTCTACAACATGTGCACTCAAAGCACGCTTGACAACTAAGGATAAGTTATTCAGCGGGTATGCAGCTCCCTCATGGTCACTAGCATCCTCCAACTCTGGCATCTCATCATCAACCTCACTATCAGTAGAGTACACATCTCCACTCTTCTTATCAATCACTAAGGTACGAATATTGGGACATTCTAAAGCATAGTGTCCCATGCCCAAACATTTAAAACACTTGACATCCTTAGTTCTAGTAGTTGTACCGTCAGGTTTTGGTCTAGGTTTACTAGATTCAGTAGTCTCTTTACCCTTGGTACTAGGTTCGGCCCTAGGCTTATTAAAGCCTCCACTGAACTCGCCTCTAGGCTTGTCAAAGCCTCCATCCCGCTTCTCATTCGGAACCCATTTTCCCTTCCATACAGAAGTAGCCTGAGTACCAAATCTGGATGTTGACCTTTTCTTGAGTTGCCTTTCTACCTTGATAGCCATGTGAAGCATATCCTCCAAATCAACACAGTGATGCAACTCCACCATGTTTGCTATCTCTCTATTCAAGCCCCCTAGAAACAGTGCCATAGTAGCTTCTGCATCTTCAACTACAT
Organism: Zanthoxylum bungeanum; assembly: GCA_019454045.1. Classification (NCBI taxonomy): domain Eukaryota; kingdom Viridiplantae; phylum Streptophyta; class Magnoliopsida; order Sapindales; family Rutaceae; genus Zanthoxylum; species Zanthoxylum bungeanum. The sequence continues at coordinate 132,702 of SKCR01039571.1, read as the reverse complement.
TTGCCCTGATCATGGCAACTTCCATCTCTGTGTAATAGTCTTCAACACTCTTGGCCCCTGATACAGATGTTGTAGTTTCTGATACAACTCCCTATAGTAATGGTTGGGTATAAATCTTTTTCTCATGAGACCTCTAAGTTCTGCCCACGTCTGAAACGGTCTCTCATAGTTTCTCCTCCGAGTACAGACAAGCTGATCCCACCAAATCATAGCATAATCGGTAAACTCAATTGCTGCCAGACTGATCTTCTTCTCGTCTGAGTAGTGATGACAGTTGAAAATCAATTCTATTTTCTTTTCCCATTCTAAATAAGCTTCAGGATCATTCTTGCCTTGGAATGTTGGTATCTTGATCTTGATGCTACCTAGATCACCAACTACATCTCCTCGCCTACCATATCCTCTCCGATCATAATCCCCTCTTCTGGCATCAAATGCACCTCTATCATCAAACCGTCTATCCCTCCTATCATTCCTCCTATCAAACCTCCTATTAGGCCTCCTATCATGCCCAGGCTGAAATCTCTCCTCCACATCATCAAAACCATCAGAATCATCAAACTCATTTTCCGCTTTTTCTTCATCTGGTGGTACATATTGTGGTGGTACACGGCGAGGTGGCACATTGTGAGGTGGTGGTACATTCTGAGGTGGTGGTACTCTAGGACCGCTACCAGATTGAATACTCTCTACACTCTTAGACAATCTCTCCAAAGCAGTATTCATGTTCTTCATCATATCTGTAAATTTCCTATCCAAAGCCTCAAGCTTTTCATCAGTAGTTAGACCTGCCATCTCAACACTAAACAAACAAATTAAAAATAACAAGAAAGTAAAGCAAATATCTAAATCCTCACAATCTCACGTGTTTACACTCGAATGATATCACTCCACTCATGTTTGCACTCTATTGGCTTTTACCCGATATTGTGCTCACAATCACCGCCTTTTACTACTCTTGAGTTCGTCCTCAATTCAAATGTGAACCACACTCAATCCAAGAATACAAACCAAATGTAGTCCTCAAGCTAGTATGCACACAACGGACCCAATAATATATATTTATATATATAGGGCAGGCGGAAAACAAAACGCGAACAGGAATAGTAATGACGGAGACTCAATCAATAATAATTAAGGTAGAGTAATTAGAAATAAGGAGTAAACAATTAGCACAATGAAAAAAAAATAAGCATGCAAATTCACGGTCGTATGCAATTTCGGGAGAAAATTTGGCACTTCTATAGAAATTTTGATGGAATACCCCCCATGGCACCTAAATGATAATATGGAACAAACTAGATTCAACAAAAAAATTTCACTTTTTTACTTTTTACTTTTTTTTTTTTTTTTTTTTTTGCTCAAGTGATCACTATCACTCAAGTCCCTTTTTTTCTTTTCTTTTCTGATAACGTCAGATGCTAAATGTGGTTCTGATTTCAGAGGCTGGTTTTCAGAGCCTGATTTCAGAGTCTGATGAGGTCGGAATTCAGAGTCAGTGTCTGATTTCAGAGTCAATAAGGGTCTGATTTCAGGGTCTGAATTCAGAGGCTAATTTTCAGAGGTTACTGGTTAGGGTCTGATTTCAGAGGCTAAGTTTCAGGGTCTGATCTCAGAGGCTAATTTTCAGTGGTTATTAGTCAGGGTCTGATTTCAGAGGCTAAATTTCAGGGTCTGATCTCAGAGGCTGATTGAATGGTTAAGTTTCAGGGTCTGATCTCAGAGTCTGATTCAATGGTTAAGTTTCAAGGTCTGAACTCAGAGTCCGATTTCAGAGGCAGATTTCAAAGGTTACGTTTTAGGTCCGATTTCAGAAGCTAAGATTTCAGGGTCTGATTTCAGACTTCACTTAGTTTTTTTCAGGGTCTGATTTCACACTTCACTAGGGTTTAGAAACAAAACACACAGCCGCCAAGAACATGCTTATTTCTTAAACATATGCTAAAGAACAGAATGACTATGACGAACCTGATAGGAAGAACAGAACAGAAGCCTAGAACTGGAAAAAGTGATAAAGATGAACTGATATGCAACTAGGATGAACTGACAGAAGAACAGAACAAAAATTTAGAACTGGAAAAAGATAAAAGATGAACTGATATGCAGAACAAAAAAAAAAGAGACAACAAAAACCAGATCCAAATATGAACAAAACAAAAACAGAAACAAGGTCCAACAAGAACTGAAACGAAAATAACAAAGAACAAAATAAAAACAGAATCAAACAAAAGGAAAGATAGAAAAATCAGACCTTGAAACCCTGATCTCTAGATACCAAATGACAAGAAACCCCCTTAGATTCGAAATCCAAGTAAACCACAAGCAACGGATAGAACCCCAAGAACCGCGAATTTGATTTTGTAGGAACAAAACCCTTCCAAGGCCACAAAGAAGACCCACAAAGAACTTGCCCTTGAGATTAATATGAATCCTTGTAATGTTTTGCTAGCAAATGGAGACGCCACTAAGTTTGCCAAACTTAGATAAGTCGATTCAAACTTGAAAAGGGGAATCCCTCCCTTACATGAATTCGGCCATAGCCAAAGCTTTAAGCTTTTGAGTTTACAAATTTCGTTGGTTTTTTCTCAAATGAAGAAGAAATAAGCTTAAATAGGTGTTACAAAAAGAAACCCTAAAGGCATAAGAAAAACAATGCCCCTAAAAATGAAATTACACAAATATCAAGTCTTTAAGTCTTCAAATGTCTAGGAAGCTTTATTCTAAACTGATTTGGGCCAAGTGAAATGGTTTTGGGCCCCTTCCATCGAAGCCCACATGCATCTCTATTTGTTTGTTTGTGCAGTCAGCCATAAAACTCTGAACTAATCCCACCATTGATTCTCTAATAAATGTGGCATTGTTTTTTTTTTTTTTCTGCTCAAGTGATCACTATCACTCAGTCCCTTTTGACAAGAAACCCACTTAGATTCGAAATCCAAGTAAACCCAAGCAACGGACAGAACCCCAACAACCGCGAATTTGATTTCGTAGGAACAAAACCCTTCCAAGGCCACAAAGAAGACCCACAAAGAACTTGCCCTTGAGAACCCTTAAGATGAATCCTTGTAGTGTTTTTGCTAGCAAATGGAGACGCCACTAAGTTTGCCAAACTTAGATAAGTCGATTCAAACTTGAAAAGGGGAATCCCTCCCTTACAAGAATTCGGCCATAGCCAAAGCTTTAAGCTTTTGAGTTTCAAATTTCGTTGGTTCCCTCAAATGAAGAAGAAAGTAAGCTTAAATAGTGTTACAAAAAGAAACCCTAAAGGCATAAAGACAACAATGCCCCTAAAAATGAAATTACACAAATATCAAGTCTTTAAGTCTTCAAATGCTAGGAAGCTTTATTCTAAACTGATTTGGGCCAAGTGAAATGGTTTTGGGCCCTTTCCATCCAAGCCCACATGCATCTCTATTTGTTTGTTGCAGTCGACCATAAAACTCTGAACTAATCCCGCCATTGCTTCTCTAAGTCTTTTGGTCCTCTGCCTCGTAATTGGCCCTTCTGGCACTTGTAATGCGTCCTTTGGTTTGTTGTCGGCCTGGATCATGTCATCCCCTCCCTCTTGAAAAGGATTCGACCTCGAATCTGTACCTGCATCAAAAGGAGTTAAGTCAGAAACATTAAATGTAGCAGACACATTATACTTACCTTGTAAATCCAACTTGTATGCATTGTCATTAATCCGTTCCAAAACTTGAAATGGACCATCCCCTCTCGGTTGTAGCTTAGATTTACGTTGTTCAGGAAATCTCTCCTTGCGCATGTGTACCCAAACCCAATCTCCAGGATGAAATACCACACGCTTTCTCCCTTATTAGCATGAGAAGCATATTGCTCATTCTTTCGTTGTATTTGCTCTCTTGCTTTCTCATGTATGTGCTTCACCAAATCGGCTTTCCTTTTTCCATCTAACCCCGCATGCTCATCAACAGGCAATGGTAACAAATCTAATGGAGTTAGTGGCTGAAAACCATAAACAATTTCAAATGGTGAGTAAGATGTAGAGGAATGAATACTACGATTATATGCAAATTCAACAAAAGGCAAACAATCCTCCCAAGTTTTTAAGTTCTTATTGATAATAGTACGCAATAACTGAGTCAAAGTCCTATTAACAACCTCGGTTTGGCCATCAGTTTGGGGGTGGCAAGTAGTAGAATACAAAAGTTTAGTTCCCAACTTACCCCATAAAACTTTCCAAAAGTGACTAAGGAATTTAACATCACGATCTGAAACTATACTCCGTGGAATCCCATGGAGTCGTACTACTTCTCTAAAGAACAAGTCAGCAATGTTAGTGGCATCATCAGTTTTATGACATGCTATAAAGTGTGCCATCTTACTGAACCTATCAACCACTACAAGATGGAATCTCTACCCTTCCTAGTCCTAGGTAAACCCAATATAAAGTCCATCGATACATCTACCCATGAGGCATAACCTTAGATTTAGCCTGTTTACAAGTTAAGCATTTATCACACAAACGCTCAATATCTCTCCGCATTTTAGGCCAATAGAAATGTTCACTCAATAACCCTAAGGTTTTGGTAATGCCAAAGTGCCCCATTAAACCTCCCCCATGTGCTTCCCTCACTAACAATTCACGCATACTACAAACAGGAATGCATAATCTATTTTCCCTAAACAGAAACCCATCATGTTGGTAGAATTTACTAAAAGCAGACTTTTCACATGCAGCATAGATAGTACTAAAGTCAATATCACTAGCATAAAGTTCTTTAATATTCAAACCCAAGCATTCTTGCACTCAATGAAGTAAGTAAAGCATACCTTCGCGATAGTGCATCGGCGACAATGTTTTCCTTACCTTGTTTGTAGCGGATTACATATGGAAATGTCTCAACAAACTCTAACCATTTTGCGTGTCGTTTGTTCAGTTTACCTTGTCCCTTCAGATGCTTCAATGATTCATGATCTGTATGGATCACAAACTCTCGAGGCCACAAATAATGCTGCCAAGTCTCAAGGGCTCGCACTAGCGCATACAACTCCTTGTCATATGTGGGGTACCTCAAAACTGCTCCATTTAGCTTCTCACTAAAGTAAGCTATTGGTCGCTTTTCTTGCATAAGAACAGCCCCAATGCCTATCCCGGATGCGTCACACTCAATTTCAAATGTCTTCTCAAAGTTGGGTAGTGCCAAGACTGGTGCACTGCACAACTTCATTTTCAGATCCTGGAATGCCCGCTCCTGCTCTTCACCCCATTTGAAGCCAAGTCTTCTTCACTACTTCAGTCAGTGGTGCTGCAATACTACTGAAGTCTTTAACAAATCTACGGTAGAAGCTTGCTAATCCATGGAAGCTTCTGACTTCTGTCACTGTTGTTGGTGTTGGCCAATCCTTAATTGCCTTCACCTTTTCTAAATCTACCTCGATGCCATCTGCACTCACAACAAATCCAAGGAAGACAATTCTATCCATACAAAAAGTGCACTTATCAAAGTTAGCATACAGTTTTTCTTGCCTTAACACATCAAGAACATGCTTCAAATGCATAACATGCTCATCTACTGTTTTACTGTAAACTAAGATGTCATCAAAATAAACTACAACAAACTTACCTAAAAATGCACGCATAACATGATTCATCAATCTCATAAATGTGCTAGGTGCGTTTGAAAGACCAAATGGCATAACTAACCATTCATACAAGCCATACTTAGTCTTAAATGCAGTTTTCCACTCATCTCCCTCTCATGCGAATTTGATGGTATCCACTCTTTAAATCAATCTTACTAAAAATTTTGGAACCATGCAATTCATCCAACATGTCATCTAGTCTAGGAATGGGGTGACGATACTTTACCGTAATATTGTTGATAGCTCGGCAATCAACGCACATGCGCCACGTCCCATCTTTCTTAGGAACTAGAAGCACTGGTACTGCACAAGGACTCATGCTTTCCCTGACATACCCCTTGTCCATCAACTCTCGTACTTGCCTTTGTAGCTCATTTGTCTCCTCGGGATTGCTCCTATAAGCCGGTCTGTTAGGAATGACTGCTCCAGGTATGAAGTCTATCTGGTGCTCGATACCTCTAATGGGTGGAAGCCCACTAGGTATGTCCTCTGTCAGTACGTCACTGTAATCCTGCAAAAGAGATGAAATAGACACAGGAAGCAAAGGGTTAGTGTTAGTAAAATAAATATGAGGCTCTTTATAGACTAACAATAGCATGAGCTTGCTAGCCTTGAATGCTTTCCTCGCTTCACCCTCACCCATGTAGAAACCCTTTTTAACTCTCCCTTTTGTTTCCCCCTCACGTTCACTCACACTCCCCTTGGGAACTCCCGGCTTTGGCCTTATTTTTCTCACCAGATACGTCACTCTCACTAGTCTCACCCAAGGTGGTGTTTCCCTTCGCTCTCTCTTTGTCACGCTCAAGTTGCAACTTAACCTGGTCTTCATGGACTTGTGCAGGTGTAAGTGGGTATAATGTAATGGGTTTTCCTTTTGCTGAAAAGAGTATTTATTCTTGAACCCATCATGAATAACCTTCTTATCAAACTGCCACGGTCTACCCAAAAGAATATGTCCTGCATGCATCGGTATCACATCACATAGGACATCATCTGTGTATGGCCCAATGGTAAAGCTCAACAAAACCTGCTTTGTCACACTTATTTCCCCACAATCATTTAACCATTGCAACTTGTAAGGCTTCGGGTGTCTCAAGCAACTCAACCCCAATCGCTCAATCAAAGCTGTGCTAGCAACATTAGTACAACTGCCCCCATCTATAATCATACTACACCCCTTACCATTCACACGACACCTAGTATGGAATATGTTCTCCCTCTGCTGCATACTCTCATCCTCTACAACATGTGCACTCAAAGCACGCTTGACAACTAAGGATAAGTTATTCAGCGGGTATGCAGCTCCCTCATGGTCACTAGCATCCTCCAACTCTGGCATCTCATCATCAACCTCACTATCAGTAGAGTACACATCTCCACTCTTCTTATCAATCACTAAGGTACGTCTATTGGGACATTCTGAAGCATAGTGTCCCATGCCCAAACATTTAAAACACTTGACATCCTTAGTTCTAGTAGTTGTACCGTCAGGTTTTGGTCTAGGTTTACTCGATTCAGCAGTCTCTTTACCCTTGGTACTAGGTTCGGCCCTAGGCTTATTAAAGCCTCCACTGAACTCGCCTCTAGGCTTGTCAAAGCCTCCATCCCGCTTCTCATTCGGAACCCATTTTCCCTTCCATGCAGAAGTAGCCTGAGTACCAAATCTGGATGTTGACCTTTTCTTGAGTTGCCTTTCTACCTTGATAGCCATGTGAAGCATATCCTCCAAATCAACACAGTGATGCAACTCCACCATGTTTGCTATCTCTCTATTCAAGCCCCCTAGAAACCGTGCCATAGTAGCTTCTGCATCCTCAACTACATTTGCCCTGATCATGGCAACTTCCATCTCTGTGTAATAGTCTTCAACACTCTTGGCCCCCTGATACAGATGTTGTAGTTTCTGATACAACTCCCTATAGTAATGGCTGGGTATAAATCTTTTTCTCATGAGACCTCTAAGTTCTGCCCACGTCTGAACCGGTCTCTCATAGTTTCTCTCTCCGAGTAGAGACAAGCTGATCCCACCAAATCATAGCATAATCGGTAAACTCAATTGCTGCCAGACTGATCTTCTTCTCGTCTGAGTAGTGATGACAGTTGAAAATCAATTCTATTTTCTTTTCCCATTCTAAATAAGCTTCAAGATCATTCTTGCCTTGGAATGTTGGTATCTTGATCTTGATGCTACCTAGATCACCATCTACATCTCCTCGCCTACCATATCCTCTCTGATCATAATCCCCTCTTCTGGCATCAAATGCACCTCTATCATCAAACCGTCTATCCCTCCTATCATTCCTCCTATCAAACCTCCTATTAGGCCTCCTATCATGCCCAGGCTGAAATCTCTCCTCCACATCATCAAAACCATCAGAATCATCAAACTCATTTTCAGCTTCTTCTTCATCTGGTGGTACATACTGTGGTGGTACACGGCGAGGTGGCACATTATGAGGTGGTGGTACATTCTGAGGTGGTGGTGGCTCTGGGACCGCTACCAGTTTGAATACTCTCTACACTCTTGGTCAATCTCTCCAAAGCAGTATTCATGTTCTCCATCATATCTGTAAATTTCCTATCCAAAGCCTCAAGCTTTTCTTCAGTGGTTAGACCTGCCATCTCAACACTAAGAAAACAGATTAGAAATAACAAGAAAGTAAAGCAAATATGTAAATCCTCACAATCTCACGTGTTTACACTCGAATGATCACTCCACTCGTGTTTGCACTCTATTGGCTTTTACCCGATACTGTGCTCACAATCACTGCCTTTTACCACTCTTGAGTTCGTCCTCAATTCAAATGTGAACCACACTCAATCCAAGAATACAAACCAAATGTAGTCCTCAAGCTAGCATGAACACAACGGACCCAATAATATATATATATATAGGGCAGGCGGAAAACAAAACGCGAACAGGAATAGTAATGACGGAGACTCAATCAATAATACTTAAGCTAGAGTAATTATAAATTAGGAGTAAACAATTAGCACAATGGAAAAAAAAATAAGCATGCAATTCACGGTCGTATGCAATTTCGGGAGAAAATTTGGCACTTCTATAGAAATTTTGATGGAATACCCTCCATAGGCACCTAAATGATAATATGGAACAAACTAGATTCAACAAAAACATTTCACTTTTTTGCTCAAGTGATCACTATCACTCAAGTCCCTTTTCTCTTTTTTTTTTTTTTGATAACGTCAGATGCTAATAAATGTGGTTCTGATTTCAGAGGCTGATTTAGGTTCTGATTTCAGAGGCTGGTTTTCAAAGCCTGATTTCAGAGTCTGATGAGGGTCTGAATCCAGGGTCTGAAGTCAGAGGCTGCTGGTCAGTGTCTGATTTCAGAGTCGAATAAGGGTCTGATTTCAGGGTCTGAATTCAGAGGCTAATTTTCAGAGGTTACTGGTCAGGGTCTGAATTCAGAGGCTACTGGTCTGGGTCTGATTTCAGAGGCTAAGTTTCAGGGTCTGATCTCAGAGGCTAATTTTCAGAGGTTACTGGTCAGGGTCTGATTTCAGAGGCTGATTCAATGGTTAAGTTTCAGGTTTGATCTCAGAGTCTGATTTCAGAGGCAGATTTCAAAGGTTACGTTTTAGGTCTGATTTCAGACTTCACTAGGGTTTAGAAACAAAACACACAGCCGCCAAGAACATGCTTATTTCTTAAACATATGCTAAAGAACAGAATGACTATGACGAACTGATAGGAAGAACAGAACAGAAGCCCAGAACTGGAAAAAGATAAAAGATGAGCTGATATGCAGAACAACAAAAACCAGATCCAGACTATGCTTCACAACAAAAACCAGATCCAGAATATGAACAAAACAAAAACAGAAACAAACAAGATCCAACAAGAACTGAAACGAAAATAACAAAGAACAAAATAAAAACAGAATCAAACAAAAGGAAAGATAGAAAAATCAGACCTTGGAACCCTGAGCTCTAGATACCAAATGACAAGAACCCACTTAGATTCGAAATCCAAGTAAACCCAAGCAACGGACAGAACCCCAAGAACCGCGAATTTGATTTTGTAGGAACAAAACCCTTCCAAGGCCACAAAGAAGACCCACAAAGAACTTGCCCTTGAGAACCCTTAAGATGAATCCTTGTAGTGTTTTTGCTAGCAAATGGAGACGCCACTAAGTGTGCCAAACTTAGATAAGTCGATTCAAACTTGAAAAGGGGAATCCCTCCCTTACAAGAATTCGGCCATAGCCAAAGCTTTAAGCTTTTGAGTTTACAATTTCGTTGATTCCCTCAAATGAAGAAGAAAGTAAGCTTAAATAGTGTTACAAAAAGAAACCCTAAAGGCATAAAGACAACAATGCCCCTAAAAACGAAATTACACAAATATCAAGTCTTTAAGTCTTCAAATGCCTAGGAAGCTTTATTCTAAACTGATTTGGGCCAAGTGAAATGGTTTTGGGCCCTTTCCATCCAAGCCCACATGCATCTCTATTTGTTTGTTGCAGTAGACCATAAAACTCTGAACTAATCCCGCCATTGCTTCTCTAAGTCTTTTGGTCATCTGCCTCGTAATTGGCCCTTCTGGCACTTGTAATGCGTCCTTTGGTTTGTTGTCGGCCTGGATCATGTCATTAGTCTATCTATGCGCTGTGAAAGTCTGCTTTTAGTAAATTGACCAACATGATAGGTTGTTTTGGGGATAAAGTAAGTGTATTTAACCTAAAGAAAACTATACAAGAGTAAAGGGGCTACCCATACAACTAAGAGGACCAGGCCCTCTTAGAAGAAAGCCGAAAGGCTACAGCAAAATAAGATCACATAAGATGTCATCGGGCAAGTGCCAGGATAGGTGAAGCCATTTATTACCATAAGATGGATTCACCTTCCGTAAAAAGCTAGCACGATTCCAAACATCAAAAAAATATCACTAAGCAGAACAGAAACAGGCCGAAGAGGTGCATCATGAGTGCGGGCATTCCTCTCCCTCTAAATATGGTAAACTGACGAAGCAAAAGACAGGCGAACAAGGAGATGACGTAAAGAGGCGTCAGAAAACTAACACATCCAGTAAATAGTCTGAAGCCAATCTCGGCAACTCCAATCTAACCCACACAGAGCCAGCACAGCCGACCAGACCCTCGAAGAGAAGAAGCACTGGAAGAAATGATGATCAATATTGACAAGAAACTCACTTGGGTTGGAAACCAAGCAAACCCCAAGCATCTTTATAAAAACCCCAAGAACTTTGAATACTGATTTTGTAGGAACAAAACCCAACCAAGATCAGCCCCTAACCACCATGAAACTCACGTCCATGATAACCACAAGCATGAAATCAGATTGTATTTTGCTAGCAATGGAGACGCCACTAAGTTGCCAAGCTTAGATAAGTCAATTTGAACTTGAAAAGGGGAATCCCTCCCTCAACAAGGTTTTGGCCATAGCCATGGAAAGCTCAAGCTTTTCTCTCTTTCAAAATTCTGTATATTACGTTGGTTGCTCAAAAATACAAAGAATAGTCATATAATAAGGGTTACATGAGAGTAAAAAGGCTAAAATGACCCTAGAGCTAAAATTACCAAAACCCTAAGTCAAGCACCTCAACCACGACCATTAAGGTCCTTTTGCACCTAAATAAACTTAAAACAAAGATTAGAAGCTAATCTCACTTAAGCTAATTGAGGTGCTTACATGCTATAGTAAATTGACATGCTTCCGGCTAAGTAGAGTTCTAAGCATAATTAAGCCTAATGGCATAGTCACCATGCTAATTACATCATAAATAAAGTCAACATGTTGAGAAAAAATGACAAAAATGCCCTCATTTGGCCAAATTCAACATAGTCCCAAATCGGGTCAAAATGGTGCTGGTGCTGAAGCTGCTCTGCTATGCTTCAGTCTGAGCTGATCTGGGTCAAATGAAATAGCTTGGGGACCTCTCTGGTTATGCTCATATGTGTCTCTGGTGTGCACTTGACTTGGTTGCTGCAACTGGTCACATAGCTCAGAGCTAGTCCCGCAAAGGCCTCTCTGATCTTCTTTGCTCTTTGGCGTGTGATTGGACCTGTTGGAAACTGCATGGGTTCTTCCAAGTTGTTAATTACATCCTGTAATGTCTCTGGTGTGGTTGGAATCATGTCAAATATCCTCACTTGAACAACCACAGAGAGTACATTGCGAGCAAGCAGATATACCAAACCTCATCAAATTATCTTGCGTACAAAGGCCTCACCAACCTCATATGATAATAGATGGCTTCAACAATCTTGGCAACTATCCGACGATATTTTTTTGATTTGATTTTTCTTGTCTTTAGCTTATTGGCTTTTGTTCTGTAGCTATGAAGGTCTGTCTTCCTTAGCTCTCTGGGGTATGCCCCTGTGCTTTTGTTATTTCTTTGGTTAATATACTTACTTTATCCAAAAAAAAAAAAAGGAATGGCGGGGAATAGCCTTCCGGAACCAAACAACTCGAAACCAATGCACCAAGGTTCCCATTGACCGCATAGCATTCCAGGCACTATCCACTGAAAATCTCCCTCTACAATCATCCACCCAAACCAGCTCATCCTCCCTTAAGTTTCTAGTGAACATTTCTATTGGTCTAAAATGCGGAGAGATATTGAGCGTTAGTGTGATAAATGCTTAACTTGTAAACATGATAAATCTAAGGTTATGCCTCATGGGTTGTATACACCATTGCCTATACCTAGTGAGCCATGTGTAGATGTATCGATGGACTTTATATTGGGTTTACCTAGGACTAGGAAGGTAGAGATTCCATCTTTGTAGTGGTTGATAGGTTCAAGAAGATGGCACACTTTATAGCATGTCATAAAACTGATGATGTCACTAATATTACTGACTTGTTCTTTAGAGAATTAGTACGACTCCATGGGATTCCACGGAGTATAGTTTTCAGATCGTGATGTTAAATTCCTTAGTCACTTTTGGAAAGTTTTATGGGGAAAGTTGGGAACTAAACTTTTGTATTCTACTACTTGCCACCCCCAACCTGATGGCCAAACCGAGGTTGTTAATAGGACTTTGACTTAGTTATTGCGTACTATTATCAATAAGAACTTAAAAACATGGGAGGACTATTTACCTTTTGTTGTATTTGCATATAATCGTAGTATTCATTCCTTTACATCTATCTTACTCACCATTTGAAATTGTTTATGGTGTTCAGCCACTAACTCCATTAGATTTGTTACCATTACCTGTTGATGAGCATGCAGGGTTAGATGGAAAAAGGAAAGCCGATTTGGTGAAGCATATACATGAGAAAGCAAGAGTGCACATACATCGAAAGAATGAGCATATGCTTCTCATGCTAATAAAGGAAGAAAGCGTGTGGTATTTCAGCATCCTAATGAGTTTCTTGTCATTTGGTATCAGAGCTCCGGGTTCCAAGGTCTGATTTCCTATCTAATTTCATTGTTTGATTCTGTTTTAATTTTCGTTCTTTGTTGTTTTCGTTTCAGATCTTGTTGGATATTGTTTCTATTTCGTTTTATTGTTTCTGGGTTAATACCTTGTTCTGAAATTCTTTAGTCAGAATCTAGGTTTTGTTGTGTTCTTCATATCAGTTCGTCATATTTGTTTATTTATGGATTTGGGTTTATGTTGTGTTCTTAATATAGTTCATCTTTTACATTCCGTTCTTTAGCATATGTTGAAGAAAAAAACATGTTCATAAATGGCTGTGTGAATTATTCCTGAAAACGTAGTGAATCTTTTTAAAATAAAACAGAAAGAAAAATAAAAGAACATCAGTGAGTTGAACATCATCACCAGACTTATTAAAAAAATAGACTTTGAATCCCATTTCATATCGGACTTGAACATCAGTGAGTCGATACTTAGCTTTTTTTGGGGAATTGGGTGGCAGTGATCACTTGAGCAAAAAAAAAGTAAAAAAGTCGAAAATTTTGGTTAAATTTAGTTTGTTCCATATTATCATTTGGTTGTCCATGAAGGGTATTCCATCAAAATTTCTATAGAGGTGCCAAATTTTTTTCCGAATTTGCATACGACCGTGAATTTACATGCTTATTTGTTTCTCACGTGCTAATTGTTTATTTCCTTATTCTAAATACTCTAGCTTAGGTATTATTGATTGAGTCATCGTCTTTATTATTCTTATTCGCATTTTCCACCTGCCCCATATATACATTATTGGGTCTTTGTGTTTCATGCTGGCTTGAGGACTACACTTGGTTTTGTATTCTTGGATTGGGTGTGATTTGTATTTGAATTGAGGAAGAACTCAAGAGTGGTAAAAGGCAGTGATTGTGAGCACAGTATCGGGTAAAAGCCAATAGAGCGCAAACACGAGTGGAGTGATATCATTCGAGTGTAAACACGTGAGATTGTGAGGATTTACATATTTGCTTTACTTTCTTGTTTTTTTCTAATCTGTTTGTTTAGTGTTGAGATGGCAGGTCTGACCAATGATGAAAAGCTTGAGGCTTTGGATAGAAAATTTGCAGATATGATGGAGAACATGAATACTGCTTTGGAGAAATTGTCCAAGAGTGTAGAGAGTATTCAAACTGGTAGTGGTCCCAGAGCACCACCACCCCAACATATACCACCACCTCAGAATGTACCACCACTTCATAATGTGCCATCTCGACGTGTACCACCCCAGTACGTACCACCAGATGAAGAGGAAGCTGAAAATGAGTTTGATGATTCTGAAGGTCTTGATGATGTGGAAGAGAGATTTCAGCCTGGGCATAATAGGAGGTTTGATAGGAGGAATGATAGGAGGGAAAGACGATTTGATGGTAGAGGTGCATTTGATGAAAGAAGATGGGATTATGATCGGAGGGGATATGGTAGAAGAGGAGATGTAGATCTAGGTAGCATCAAGATCAAGATACCAATATTTCAGGGTAAAAATGATCCCGAGACTTACTTAGAATGGGAAAGGAAAATTGAGCTGATTTTCAACTGTCATCACTCCCCAGACGAGAATAAGATCAATTTGGAAGCAATTGAGTTTAGGGATTATGCTATGATTTGGTGGGATCAGATTGTTTCTACTCATAGGAGAAATTATGTGAGATCAGTTCAAACATGGGAGGAACTTAGGGGTCTCATAAGAAAGAGGTTTATACCCGGCCACTACTAGAGGGAGTTATATCCTAAATTACAGCATTTGTATCAGGGGACAAAGAGTGTTGAGGATTATTACACAGAGATGGAAGTTGCTATGATAAGGGAAAGTGTAGCTGAGGATGTAGAGGCTACTATGGCACGGTTTCTATAGGGCTTAAATATAGAGATTGCCAACTTGGTGAAGTTGCATCATTTTGTTGATTTGGAGGATATGCTTCACATGGCTATCAAGGTAGAGAGGCAACTCAAGAAAAAGTTCACATCCAGATTTGGTACTCAGGCTACTTTTGCATGGAAATGGAAGTGGGTTCTGAATGAGAAGCTGGATGGAGGCTTTGACAAGCCTAGAGGCGAGTTCAGTGGAGGCTTTAATAAGCCTAGGGTCGAGCCTTGTGCCAAGGGTAAAGAAGCTGCATAACCGAGTAAAACTAGACCAAAACCCGATGTACAACTACTTGAACTAAGGAGTCAAGTGTTTTAAATGTTTGTGCATGGGACACTATGCTTCAAAATATCCCAATAGACATACCTTAGTGATTGATAAGAAGAGTGGAGATGTGTACTCTACTGATAGTGAGGTTGATGATGAGATGCCAGAGTTGAGGATACCAGTGACCACGAGGGAGCTGCATACCCGCTGGATAACTTGTCCTTAGTTGTCAAGCGTGCTTTGAGTGCACTAGTTGTAGAGGATGAGAGTACGCAGCAGAGGGAGAACATATTCCACACTAGGTGCCGTGTGAATGGCAAGGGTTGTAGTATGATCATAGATGGGGGCAGTTGTACTAATGTTGCTAGCACAACTTTGATTGAGCGATTGGGGTTGAGATGCTTGAGACACCCAAAGCCATATAAGTTGTCGTGGTTAAATGATTGTGGGGAAATAAATGTGGCAAAACATTTATTGTTGAGCTTTACTATTGGGCCATACATAGATGATGTCCTATGTGATGTGATACCGATGCATGCTGGACATATTCTTTTGGACAGGACGTGGCAGTTTGATAAGAAGGTTATTCATGATGGGTTCAAGAATAAGTACTCTTTTCAGCATAAGGGAAAACCCATTACATTATACCCACTTACACCTGCACAAGTCCATGAAGATCAGGTTAAGTTGCAACTTGAGCGTGACTAATAGAGAGCAAAGGGAAACATCACCTTGGGTGAGGCTAGTGAGAGTGCTATATCTGGTGAGAAAAATCAGGCCAAGGTCGTGGGAGTTCCCAAGGGGAGAGTGAGTGAACATGAGGGGGAAACAAAAGGGAAAGTTAAAAAGAGATTCTACATGGGGGAAGGTGAAGCGAGGAAAGCGTTCAAGGCTAGCAAACTCATACTATTGTTAGTCTATAAGGAGCCTCATGTTTATTTTACTAACACTAACCCTATGCTTCCTGTGTTTATTTCATCTCTTTTGCAGGATTACAATGACGTACTAACTAAGGATATTCCTAGTGGGCTTCCACCCATTAGAGGTATTGAGCACCAGATAGACTTCACACCTGGAGCAATCATTCCCAACAGGCCAGCTTATAGGAGCAACCCTGAGGAAACGAAGGAACTTCATAGGCAAGTGCGGGAGTTGATGGAGAAAGGGTATGTTAGAGAAAGTATGAGTCCTTGTCCCGTACTAGTTCTTCTAGTTCCTAATAAAGATGGGACATGGCGTATGTGCGTTGATTGTCGAGCTATCAATAATATTACGGTAAAATATTGTCACCTTATTCCTAGACTAGATGACATGTGGATATGATTTGCATTGGTTCCAAAATTTTAGTAAGATTGACTTAAAGAGTGGATACCATCAAATTTGCATGAGAGAGGGAGATGAGTGGAAGGAAAACTGCATTAAGACCAAGTATGGCTTGTATGAATGGTTAGTTATGCCATTTGGTTTCAAACGCCACCTAGCACATTTATGAGATTGCTGAATCATTTTATACGTGCATTTTTAGGTAAGTTTGTTGTGGTTTATTTTGATGACATCTTAGTTTACAGTAAAACATTAGATGAGCATGTCATGCACTTGAAGCATGTTCTTGATGTGTTTAGGCAAGAAAAACTGTATGCTAACTTTGACAAGTGCACTTTTGTATGGATAGAATTGTTTTCATTGGATTTGTTGTGAGTAAAGATGGCATCGAGATAGATTTGAAAAGGTGAAGGCAATTCAAGATTGGCCAACACCAACAACGATGACAAAAGTCAGAAGCTTCCATGGATTAGCAAGCTTCTATAGTAGATTTTTTAAAGACTTCGGTAGTATTGCAGTACCATTGACTAAAGTAGTGAAGAAGACTGTTGGCTTCAAATGGTTGAAGAGCAGAAGCGTGCATTCCAGGATCTGAAAATGAAGTTGTTCAGTGCACCAGTCTTGGCGCTACCAAACTTTGAGAAGACATTTGAGATTGAGTGTGATGCATCCGGATTAGGCATGGGAGCGGTTCTTATGCAAGAAAAGCGACCAATAGCCTACTTTAGTGAGAAGCTTAATGGAGCCGTTTTGAGATACCCCACATACGACAAGGAGTTTTATGCGCTAGTGAGAGCCCTTGAGACTTGGCAGTATTATCTATGGCATCGAGAGTTTATGATCCATACAGATCACGGGTCTTTGAAGAATTTGAAGGGTCAAGGTAAGCTGAACAAAAGGCACGCACGTTGGTTAGAGTTTGTTGAGACATTTCCATATGTAATCCGCTATAAATAAGGTAAGGAAAACATTGTTGCTGATGCACTATCGCGAAGGTATGATTTACTTACTTCATTGAGTGCAAGAATACAAAGCGGCTTAAGGGGGAAAAATGCTCTCAACTTTCTCTCAAATTTTCTCTTCTTTCTCTTCTCTATTCTTGATCACTTTTAATCTTTTAGTGATTAAGATTTAGTTATAAATTTTTTCGTTCTTTTCTTCTCTACTTTCTTCTTCTAATTTCTTTCTTCGTTATTTGTTTTCTTGATGGCGTTTTCTGGCCATGGGGGTGAGGCCAAGGTTTCAACCTTGGTAGGAGTTGTCCAAGTTTCAGATTTGACCAATGGTGGAGCAGTCCGAGATCACATTAACAAAAACGATGGTGGTGATGTTCTACATTCGGCTATAGTGCTAAGTGATGGTAGTTATCCAATCAGAACGAGATGAAATATGGTGTTTTAAAGGAGGGAGACTTTATAAATAATAATTTTGGTAAGGCCAATGATGGTTCGGCCATTTCTCAATACGAAGAGATGAAGAACTCTTTAGAAATTATGGCGAATGATGTTGTTCATGAAGTGTCTCCCTTATCTATAGCTGATGGTTCGACCTCCTCTGGTCTTCTTGCAAAAGGTACGCTTTCAAAAGCTTCATTGGGTGTTATTGGAGATAAATCTCGTGTTACTCTATTGAAGCGTAAACCTAGTGACCTTGTTCCATCTTTTTCTTCTTCTTTGAATGGCAATGGTGATGTTCTAGAAGCTAGAATTGGTGTTAGGGGCAGTAAAGGTAATTGCTCTAGATTGTCTAATTTGGAGGAGGGAAAGTTTTTTGAATTTTCAAAGACTATTAATGACAATCCTTTACTACCACATTTGAAACCAAAAGTTGATTCTCATTCTAATGAATTACCTAAATTGTATTCGGCTAAATTGGGCAATTTACGTGAATTAGCAACTATGGAAAGTGCTTATTTTGATAATTCAAATGGTGTTAATGACCTGCCATGTGCGAAATTGGTAGTAAATGAGGAGAATAATCACATGCCATTTATTGCTTCTTCTCATTTAGTAAATGAAGTTATTAATGATATTTCAAATTGTGTTAATGACCGGCCATGTGCAAAATTGAATTCAGTTGAGATGGGCAAGTTACGTGAATCAGCTAGTAAAATGGAAGGTGTGTTTTGATAATTCAATTGTGTTAATGACTTGCCATGTACGAATTTGGTAGTAAATGAGGAGAATAATCACGTGCCATTTATTGTTCCTTCTGATTTGGTAAATTCAAATGGTGTTAATGACCTGCCATGTGCGAATTTGGTAGTTAATGGAGAGAATAATCACATGTCATTTATTGCTTCTTCTGATTTGGAAAATGGAGGTTACTCTAGCTAATAAATCTGGTTTCAAATCTGATCGTATTAAAGGAGAGTATTAATGGGCGAATTGATAATGGTAATAAAGATTTGATTCCTTATGTTACGAATGTAAATATGGAAAGCTTTAATTGTGATTTCTCTCCTTTGGAAAGACGTGATAAGCTTGGCATTAATGTGATGGGGCCGAATTTAAATGGGAAGGTGATGTTAATTTTATTTCTAAAGATAAGTGTGGTGAGGTGGCATCTGAAGTGGCTGCTGATGTGGCATGTTTTAACCATGGGGTGTGGATAAGTCTAAAAATGGAAAAAATGTGAATGGAACCTCTAGTTATGCGCATATTCTTGGTGGTTCAAATGGTGAGGGGAACCGGTTTTCTTCATCTAGCTCCGTTGCACTTGAGTTTATTAAACCAAATGTTATTGATGGACGTATTAAAGTTTGCCCTCCTTTGGTTGTTGCGGAGGAAGGTAGTTTTGTGTGGAAGAATACTTTGGTTGGCAATTTTGTTGGCAAGAAGAAACTTCCTTTCAAGGTAGTTAATTCTATTGCTCATAAGATATGGGGGAGATTTGGATTGCGTGAGGTGTTATCTTCTGATAATGGTTTTTTCTTCTTTAAATTTGATAACTTTCAAGACGCATGTGGTTATGGAGAGAGCTCCATGGCATATGGCCAATCGGCCATTAGTTCTTAAACATTGGCAACCTGGTTTGCCTCTCGCCAAAGAAGATGTTCATAAGGTTCCGGTGTGGGTTCGTTTATACAATGTTCCGTTAGAGTATTGGACTTCTAAGGGGTTGAGCTTTGTGGCTAGTGCTGTTGGGCGCCCACTTCATGCGGATCATATCACTTTATCTCAAATAAGGCTAAGTTATGCTCGAGTTTGTGTTGAAGTTGATGCAAGGGATACTTTAGTTGAGGATTTTGACTTTGAATGGTCCAATGTGAGGTGGATTAAGATTCGGGCTGAGTTTGAATGGATTCCTATCAAGTGTTCTTCTTGTGGGGTATTTGGCCATACATTGGGTACTTGTCCTAGTAGAGTACCTAAGGATGAGGACAGCAAGCCTAAGGATGAGGAAAGCAAGCCTTCTAAAGTTTGGATGCCTAAACCTATAGATTGTTTGGCAAGTACGAGTAAAAATAAGAGAAGGAGAGAGGATAAGGAATGGGTAATAGTTTCAAGGAAGAATAAGGGTAAGGGTGTGGTGAAGGCAGTTGACACTTTACCTCATGAGGAGTTGGCTTTAGTTCCAGTTGATGTCTCTGAGATAGGTTCCAAAGGTGTGGACATTATTGTTTGTGTTGATAAGGAAGAAGGGGAATGCTCCCCTTTAGTGAGAATGCTGAATAGCAAGAAGCCTGCAGGTCATAGTAAAGAGTTATGTTGTACGGTGGCTTTGGAAACCAAGGATCCGGTTCTATAAATGGTGAGGAAGCCATATTTGATCTTGGTAAGGAGGCCGTAAATGAGCAATGTGAGGATGATGTATCACCCATTCGTATTGATAACTCTTTGGCATTGAAAGCTAAAGATTCTTTAGAGAAGAAACGGTTGGGTCAGGGTGGTAAGAATAAGAAGAACTCTGGTGGTAAGAGGGGTAGGAAGAGCCATTCACCTGAGGTGGAAGGTGGGATGATCTGTTGTGTTGGTTTTTCTTTATTGTTTAAATGATTTTTGCTGAAGTTCAAAGGTTTTTTTTTCGTGATGAGGAATTCACTTTGTGGACTGGATGAGACTAAAGTTAAGGATGGTAATCTTCTACATGTGTCTCGTGCTATTAATCCTTCTTGGAAGTTTGTTTTTCAATCAGGTGTTGTTCTTTTGGAAGAATTTGGGTATGTTGGAACCCCTCTGATGTGGATGTTATTGTTATTCGGTCTTCTCCTCAAGCTATTCACTGTCGTGTTGCTCATGTTTCTTCTGCTTGGAGTTGTATGGTAACAGTGGTTTATGGAGAATGTAGTTATGAGAAGCGTCGAGAACTTTGGGCTGACTTGGTTGCTAGTGGTTGTGAGTTTGACACCTCTTCGTGGTTAGTAATGGGGGATTTTAATGCGATTTTTGATCATTCTGAGCATCATGGTGGCAGTTTGGATTGGCCTTCTTGGAAGGATGAGTTGGGTTTGTGTTTGGGCCAGGCTGGTTTGGCAGATGTTCAGTTTTCAGATTGTAGGTATACTTGGCATAACAAACAGATTGATTCTCCTATTTGGCGGAAACTAGATCGGGTGGTCGCTAATACCTCTTGGGAGTGCTATTTTCCTGGTTCAGTAGCTAGTTTTCTACCCTCGGAAATCTCAGATCATTCTCCTATGGTGGTTACTCTCTTGAAGCTCCCACAAGGAAGATTCCTTTTAAGTTTTTTGATTTTTGGGCTGAGCATCCAGATTTTGTGTCAGTGGTAGCTAAAGCTTGGAATGTGGATATTTGTGGTACTCCAATGTTTCAGTTGTGCAAGAAATTGAAGAGTGTGTAGGTGGCGCTACGGAAGTTTAATTTAGATCACTTTCTAATCTTTCTTGGGAGGACCACATGTGTTAGAAAGGAGTTGGAGGGGGTGCAGAGTGCGCTACAAGAGTCTCATTCTGATCCATTTCTGCTAAGTGAAGAGGTGGGATTGTCTTTGCTTTATGGAAATCTGAGTTGATGAGGAAAATTTCATGAGACATAAATCCCGAGTTCAGTGGCTTAATCTTGGTGATCAGAATATGAAGTTTTTTTTCCAAGCTATGAAGAATCATCATCAGAGAAGTAAGATAACTTCTATAACCACAGAGGATAATACTCGTTTGGAGGATCCTACATTAGTCCAAGAGGAGATTGTGTCCTTTTATAGTACTCTGTTAGGGCCTCAGCCGAGTTTGCCAGATTTTGATCGAGATCTTCTTCACTCTACCATTACTCAGTTTGTTTCTGATGAGCAAAGAGAGGTCCTTAGCCGAGAGGTTTCAGAAGAGGAGATTAAGGCTGCACTATTTTCTTTGAAAGATCATAAGGCTCCTGGACCAGATGGTTTTAACTCAAGTTTCTTCAAGAAAGCCTGGTGTGTGGTAGGTGATGATGTTATTCATGCTATTCGCTCATTTTTTTATCTCAGGGAAGCTCTTGAAACAGGTGAATGCCACATCTATTGCTCTTATTCCGAAGATCCTAACCCTTCTAAGGTCAAGGATTTTCGGCCTATCTCTTGTTGCAACACTATAAAATGTATCTCTAAGATTATTGCAGATCGGATTAAGATTGTTTTCCTTCCTTGGTAAGCTCCAACCAATCTGCTTTTGTGGCGGGTCGATATTAGTGACAATATCTTATTATGTCAGGAGTTGGTCAAGAACTATCATAGGAGTGGTGGGGTGCCGAGGTGTGCTCTTAAGATTGATTTGATGAAGGCTTATAATACAGTTCGATGGGATTTTATGTTGGAAGTGCTGAGAACTATTGGGTTTCCTGAGAGGATGGTTGGTTGGATAGGAGAATGTATGACTTCTACTATGTTTTTGTTTCTATTAATGGGGGTTGAATGGTTTCTTTCCAGGAGGTCGTGGTTTACGTCAGGGGGATCCTATGTCTCCATATCTTTTTGTTTTGGCTATGGAAGTTCTCTCGGGCTTACTTCACAAGATGACTCAAAAGCAAGGTTTCAAGTATCATTGGAAGTGTTCTAAGAATCATCTTACCCATCTCTGTTGTGCTGACGATCTCATGATTTTTTGTTGAGCAGAGAAGTTTCTAGGTGCCATGGTAAGGGATTGTCTTCATCAGTTTATGGGGTTGTTCGGTTTGGTTCCTAATCCAGCAAAGAGCCAATTTTTTCTAGTGGTATTTCCGCAGTATACAAGCACGAGTTGCTCAGCCTTTTGGGTTTTCAGGAAGGTGTGCTCTCTGTGCGTTACCTGGGAGTTCCGTTGATTTCTTTAAAAATTCAGGCTTCTGATTGTAATGTCCTTGTAGAGCGTATTATTAGCCGAGCTAAAAATTGGAGTTGTAAATATCTCTCTTTTGCGGGGCGTTTACAGCTAATTAAATCAGTGCTGTTTTTTATCCAGGTGTATTGGTCTTCATTGTTTATATTGCCAAAGACTGTAATTAGGAAGGTGGAGTCTCTCTTAAGGTCATTTCTTTGGAAGGGTAGTGAGCTTGTTTCGACAGGGGCGAATGTGGCTTAGGATAGAGTTTGTTTGCCTGTCAAAGAAGGGGGTTTGGGGATTAAGAAGCTAGAGGATTGGAATAAGGCGGCTGTTACTAAGAACTTATGGTTTCTTTATTCGGGTAAGGAGTCCTCTTGGTCTACGTGGGTTCGTTCTTACTTGTTGAAGGGGCGTAGTTTTTGGGAAGTTACATGTCCTATGATTGTTCATGGAGTTGGCGAAAAATTTTAGGCTTTTGTAATGTTGTGCGTCGTAGGATGAGGTTTCATATTGGGAATGGTGAGAAGGCTTTATTATGGTATGACAATTGGCACCCTCTGGGACCAATTCTGGATACCTTGGGGGAGAGAGTCATTTATGATTCAGGACTAGGTAAGATGGCTAGGGTGGTCGCTATTGTTGATGGTAACTGTTGGCGCTGGCCAACAGCGAGGTCAACCGATCTTCTCCAATTGGCTTGTTTTATGCCCATGGATTTTGTTCCTTGTGATACGAAGGAGGATGTGCTGGTGTGGGAGGATGATCATAAAGGTATTTTTTCGGTCAGGAGTGCTTGGGATGCGTTGAGGGTAAGAAGTAATCGGGTGAGTTGGTTACCGAATTGCTTGGTTTCCAAAGGCCATTCCAAGACATGCTTTCATGCTTTGGCTCAAGATTCAATGAGGCATTTATACTCAGGATCGGTTAATGGCTTTTGGCATTTCAGGTTGTTCTATGTGTGTGCTTTGTGGTCTTTGGTCTTGGGGGGAGGATAGAGATCATCTCTTCTTCAAGTGTTCATTTGCTTCTCAGATATGGTCGTCATTTTGGCTAAATGTGGTATAGATTGGTGCTATCGTGACTAAATGCAGACTACTATGTGGATGGAGCAGTATAGTAGTGGATCTTTGTGCCATTTACTTATTCGATTATCCTTTGCCGCTGCAGTTTACTTCATATGGAAGGAGAGGAATGCTCGACTACATGACGAGTCTCCTAGTCCATATAGAGTTCTCTTGACCAATATTACGTTTACTGTTCGGACTCGTGCTAGTTTGTCAAGAAAGGTGAAGCTTTCATATGATAATAGATGGCTTCAACAATCTTGGCAACTATTAGACGATTTTTTTTGATTTGATTTTGCTTGTCTTTAGTTTTTATTGGCTTTTGTTCTGTAGCTAGGAAGGCCTGTCTTCCTTAGCTCTCTGGGGTATGCCCCTGTGCTTTTGTTATTTCTTTGGTTAATATACTTACTTTATCCCAAAAAAAAGAATTCTTGGGTTTGAATTTATTAAAGAACTTTATGATAGTGATATTGACTTTCGTACTATCTATGCTGCATGTGAAAAGTCTACTTTTAAGTAAATTCAGCCACATGATGAGTTTCTATTTAGGAAGAATAGATTATGCAGATCACACCCTCTACCAAACCCCCTACCATGCTCTCTTTTTTTCCTCCCCTCTCGGTGATTCTCGTCTTCGTCGTGAACCTTAATCTCTCTGGTCTTCTACCAATTTGTTAACTCTCAGTTTCTTTTACTTCTCTACGGCTTGTCTTTTTTTTTCCTTTTCAGTTGCCTTCTCAGATCTTTTAGGTTTTCCCTTCTTCGCCTGCTGTTCTTCTCGCCTAGCCCTTCTTACTCCTTTCTTCTCAGATCTATTCTCAGATCAATTTTGATTCTCCTTTTCCGTCTACCCCCCCTCGTAACTTTCCCTTTGCTTCGCCTGCTGTTGCTCTTTCTGTTGGTTTTATTCTAGTGCATCTCTTTTCTCACTTTTTCCCTCTCACCCTTCTCGCTGTCCTTGTCCCCGTTTTGCCCTCGTCTTGCGTCAACTGTGTTGATTTTCCCATGCCTCCTTCTGGGGTGCCGAGTGTGGGGCCGCGCCTCTCTGGTGCTGGCCGTTTGGCTGTGAGATCTGTCCGGGAGGTGGCATCTGGTCTGCCCGTCACTGCGCCGGCGGTTGAGCCCGGTTCATCAGGTGGCTTTCCTGGAAACATGGCCTCTGGTTTTGGCGTTTCCCCTGCAGACGGCTGTGTTGTTGCTCGATCTGGATCTGGTTTTGGTGATCTGTGTCCTCCTTTGGACAGAGTGGATGTAGATGCTGATTTGGGTGTGGAGAATTTGGCTTTGGGTGGTGAGTCTGCCAGTGCTCGTGAGCCTATTAATGTCGTAGGTGTTGTCCCTGATGTTTTGAATTTTCAGTCTGGCTCTGGAGCTCAATCTGAGTTGAGTGGTGTCTCTGTTTCTGAAGCTGGTGAGGGAGTTGTGGTTTCTGGTCCTGTTCTTGGTGGCGTTGGAGCTGCTAATAAGTGCTTGATTGTGTCTGGATTGGGTGTAACCTCTGGTTGTGTGGCTGGTCGTGATACTTCTGGGGGTTCTGCTGGCAGCTTAATTTCTGGGGAGGTTGAGGTTAAGAATGGCTTGAATATTGATGCTAGTATTCCTTGTTCTGAACTGGTTAGTTGTAATTCTGATGGTAAGGCTGCATTGGGTGCTGGTACTGCTGGTATTGGTCATGGCAGGGAGTCTTTTTGTGATGCTAATGGTGTGACTGGTAGATTGAGTGAAGTGAGCCGAAGTGTTTCTGCTGGTAGAGCCTCATTGAATCCTGTTTTTATAAAAGATGGTACTGTGGGGCAGAATGGTGCTTTAGGTGTGAATCAAGTTGCTTTGTCTGAGGCTCTTGTAGCTGCTGTAGGGGGTTGTCCTGGGGGCCCTAAGAGTTATGCCTCTGCTTTGAATGGCCCTAGAGGAGTTGACCATCTCGATTCGACTGTTACTTCAACTGTTTTACATTATGTCAAACCTTCTATTATTGATGGTCAGGTTGTCGTGTGCCCTCCTGCGGAAATTTTTGAAGAAGGTAGTGGGTATTGGCGGAATACGTTAGTAGGTTATTTTGTGGGAAAACGACTACCCTTTCAAACTGTCAACTCTATTGCTTACAAGTTATGGGGAAGAATGGGTTTACTAGAAGTTCTTACTTCTGATAATGGCTTCTTTTTGTTTAGATTCAATAGCATTCAAGAGGCTAGTGTGGTGTTGGATGGTGCCCCTTGGCATATGGCCAATAGACCTTTGGTTCTTAAACTTTGGCATCCAAATTTATCCTTGACTAAGGAGGATTTGTTCAAGGTTCCGGTCTGGATCAGACTTTTTGACCTTCCTTTTTCTTTATGGACGGCGAAAGGGATTAGTTATGTGGCTAGTGCTGTTGGAAGACCTCTCAATGCTGATCACATTACCCTCTCCAGGAAACGTCTCAGTTTTGCTCGGGTTTGTGTTGAGATTGATGCCCGTAACCCCCTAGTCGAGGAGATTGTTTTCCAAACCCCTAATGGCACTAGGGCTCCTATTAGGATTGAGTTTGAATGGGTTCCTGTAAAATGTTCTACTTGTGAAGTTTTTGGCCACTCGGTTAATTCCTGCCCCAAAAAGGCTCCTAGTAAGGAGGTAATAAAACCTCCTCAGCCCGTTGTTCCTAAACCTCCTATTCAGTCTTCGGATCAGGATACTTTGATTGAATCTCGTAAGGATAGGGAGGGGGCCTGGATTCCGGTTTCTAAAAACAAGAAAGGTAAGAGTGCCTCTTTGATCCCTCCTGTTATTTCGAGTGGTGTTATGCCCCAGGTAGCTGATAGAACTCATGTATTGGGAGAGTGCTCTTCTAATGTTTTGGGCCAATCTCTGGTCACTCATTCTATACCTGTGGATTCGTCTGAGACAGTTCCTCTGGAGACAGATGGTAAGTTGAAAGGTGAGCTTTCCCCTGATTCTTCACAACTTGTTGAGGTTCTCCCTATCTCTGAGTTATCTGAATGCTCGCCTTCTGTAGCTTTTGTTTCACCCACTCCCATGGTTAACAGTTTGGCTACTAAGGCTGTTGATTCCCTAGAATCTAAGAAATTGGCTTTTGATAATAAATCTAAGAAGAGCCCTGGTGGTAATAGAAAACAGAAATGGAAGTCCCCTCGGGGGGGTCGTCGACGTTGATCCGTGGTTTTGGCCTTTTCTTTTGTTTTAATGATTTTTGGTTGTTGGAATATAAGAGGTCTCAATGACCCTTTAAAACAAGCTGAAGTTAGGAGGTTTTTTTGTGAGGAGAAACTCTCGTTGTGTGGCTTAGTTGAAACCAAGGTTAAAGAGGTTAATCTTGTGACTGTCTCTCGTGCGATTAATCCTTCATGGAAGTTTTTTTGTCATTCTGATATTAGCCCGTTTGGTCGTAACTGGGTTTGTTGGAACCCTAGTGACGTTGTTGTTAGCATTATTCAGTCCTCAGCTCAAGTTATTCATTGCCGTGTGGCTCCTATTTCTGGGGTGTGGAATTGTGTAGTTTCAGTGGTTTATGGTGAGTGTGATTACGAGCAGCGGCAGGAGCTTTGGGCTGACCTGATTACTAGTGGTAGTATGGTTGATGATTCCCCGTGGCTTGTTTTAGGTGACTTCAATGCTATCCGTTCTCCGTTTGAGCATAGTGGTGGTTCTGTGGCTTGGCCAGCTTGGAAAGATGACTTGGGATGCTGTTTGGGTCAAGCTGGCTGGCTGGATGATCTTCAGTTCTCTGGGTGTAAGTTTACTTGGTTTAATAAGCAGATTCAGTCTCCTATTTGGCGCAAGTTGGACCGTTGTTTGGTCAATCCTTCTTGGGAGTGTATTTTCCCAGGTTCATCTGCCCGTTTTCTTCCTTCTCGGATTTCTGATCACTCTCCTATGGTTGTTAAGCTTGCAGAGCTCCCTAAGAGGAAAATACCCTTTAAATTCTTTCAGTTTTGGGTGGATCATCCTGATTTTCTCTCTGTTGTGGCTAGGGCTTGGGATATTGATGTTCATGGTACTCCTATGTTCCGGTTATGTTGTAAGCTGAAGAATGTTAAGTTGGCTTTGAAGAAATTTAATGTTGAGCATTTCTCTAAGATTTCGTGTCGAGTCTTGGAGATTAGGAAGGATCTGGACAGAGTGCAGTGTTCTTTACAGGATTCTCCTAGTGACCCTGCTCTGCTAGCTGAGGAAGCTCGTCTTTCAGTGAGTTATGGTAATTTAAGTCGGGCTGAAGAAGGTTTTAATAGAAAGAAATCTCGTGTTCAGTGGCTTAACCTTGGGGATCAGAATTCTAAGTTCTTTTTTACCGCTATGAAGAGTTTTCATGGTCGTAGTAAGATTACTTCTATCACTAAGTAGGATGGGACCCGTGTGGAGGACGAAGCTTTGGTTAGAGATGAGATTGTTTTTTTTTGAGACCCTTTTAGGGCCTCAGCATCGTCAACAGGATTTTGATAGGGTGACCCTCCAATCTGCTATTACTAGACATGTGACTGAGGAGCAGAGTATGGCTCTTTCTCGAGAGGTTGTGGATGAGGAGATTAAGGCTGTTTTGTTCGGGCTGAAAGACAATAAAGCTCCAGGTCCGGATGGGTTTAATTCGGGTTTCTTTAAGAAGTGTTGGAATATTGTGGGGAATGATGTCTTATGTGCTATTCATTCATTCTTTTCTTCTGGTCGTCTTTTGAGGCAGGTAAATACTACATCTATTGCTCTGATTCCTAAGATTCCTAATCCCTCCCAGGTTAAGGATTATAGGCCCATTTCTTGCTGTAACACCATTTACAAGTGCATTGCTAAGCTGATTGCGAACAGAATCAAGGTCATCCTTCCTTCAGTGATCAGTCAGAATCAATCTGCTTTTGTCGAGGGAAGGCGTATTAGCGACAATATTCTCTTGTGTCAGGAATTGGTTCGGAATTATCACCGGAATGGCGGTTCCCCGAGGTGTGCTCTTAAGATTGACTTGATGAAAGCTTATGACACTGTTCGTTGGGATTTTTTGGTTGAGGTTCTGCGGACCGTTGGTATTCCTGAGAGGATGGTGGGTTGGATTCAGGAGTGTATGTCTACTACTAGATTCTCTGTTTCTATTAATGGAGAGCTGCATGGTTTTTTCTCTACTGGTCGTGGGTTGCGACAAGGTGATCCTATGTCTCCTTATCTTTTTGTTTTGGCTATGGAAGTTTTATCAGGCCTTCTTCGTAATATGGCTACTGATCCGGGTTTCCAATTCCACTGGTGGTGTTCAAAGGACTGTCTTACTCATCTCTGTTTTGCAGATGACCTTATGATTTTTTGTAAAGCAGATGCATCCTCTGTTTCATTGATCAAGGATTGTATTGGGCAGTTCAGTGGTTTATCAAGTTTAATTCCGAATCCAGCTAAGAGTCATCTCTTCTCTTCTGGCATCTCTCCTTCTATGCAAGACCAACTGCGTGATGTGTTAAGATTCCAGGTGGGGACTCTTCCTGTGAGGTATTTGGGGGTTCCTTTGATCTCTACTAAACTTAGGGCCTCTGACTGTGCTTCTCTTGTGGATCGCATTGTTATGCATGCTAAAAGTTGGAGTTGTAAGTTTCTCTCTTATGCAGGTCGGCTCCAGCTTATAAAGTATGTTTTGTTCTCCATTCAAGTTTATTGGTCTTCTTTATTTATTTTTCCTAAGTCAGTGATTAGGAAGGTGGAGACTATCCTCCGTTCTTTCCTTTGGAAGGGTAGTGCGCTTATCCCTACTGGGACTAGAGTAGCTTGGAGCAAAATTTGCTTACCTCTTAAGGAGGGGGGGGCTGGGTATAAAGAGTCTGGAAGCTTGGAATAGAGCGGCTATTGTCAAGCATATTTGGTTTCTCTGTTCTGGCCAGGTTTCTTCTTGGTCTACTTGGGTTTGCTCTTATTTACTGAGGGGGAGAAGTTTTTGGGAGATCCCTCGTCCTTCTGATTGCTCTTGGAGTTGGCGTAAGATTTTGGAGCTTCGTTCTTGGTCCCGTCGGCGGATGAGAGTGAGTATTGGGAATGGTGAGTCGACTTTATTGTGGTTTGATAATTGGCATCCTGTAGGCCCGATTGTGGACTCGTTGGGCGAGAGAGTGATTTATGATTCTGGCTTGGATAGGATGGCGATAGTTGCTTCCATTATCTCTGATTCTGCTTGGCATTGGCCCCCTTCTAGATCTGCTGCTCTTGTTGATTTGGCTCAGACTCATCTTCCGTCTCCTTCTAGTTTAAGGGAGGATGTGCTGGTTTGGGAGGATGATAGACAGGGAAGATTTTCTGTGGATAGTGCCTGGAATGCTTTGAGGTCAAGGAGACCCGAGATGCCTTGGTCCCGAGTTGTCTGGTTCCGGAAATCTATTCCCCGCCATTCTTTTCTTCTTTGGATGTCTATCCAGGGTGGCCTTTGTACTCATGACAGTCTGATGAAATTTGGTATATCCGCATGCTCGCGGTGTATTCTTTGTGGTTGTTCGAGTGAGGACATCGATCATATTTTCTTTCAGTGCCTCTTTTCATCGAGGGTTTGGTCGTCTGTGCTAGCCATGTGTGGTTTAGATTGGAGTTACCGAGATTGGCGCCAAACTGTTGAGTGGCTTTGTTAGTTCTCCGGTGCCTCTTTATGTCATCTTCTGGTTCGTCTGTCCTTTGCTGCGTCAGTATACCATATATGGAGGGAGAGGAATGCTCGCACTCATGATATGCCTCTTAGGCCAGTTTCTGTTCTTCTATATGATATTGTTTTTGATGTTCGGAATCGTGTTAGTTCTTTACGTAAGGTGAATCCATCTTATGACAATAAATGGCTTCACCTTTCGTGGCACCTGTCCGATGACATCTTTAGTTGATCTCTTGTAGCCGTTTGGCTTTCTTCTAGGAGGGCCTGTCCTCTCTAGTTCCCGGGGGTTTCCCCTTTGCTCTTGTATAGTTTTTCTTTTGGTTATAATACTTACCTTATCCAAAAAAAAAGAATAGATTATGCATTCTAGTTTATAGTATGCGTGAGTTGTTAGTGAGGGAAGCGCATGGGGGAGGTTTAATGTGGCACTTTGGCATTGCCAAAACCTTAGGGGTATTGAGTGAACATTTCTATTGGCCTAAAATGCGGAGAGATATTGAGCGTTTGTGTGATAAATGCTTAACTTGTAAACATGCTAAATCTAAGGTTATGCCTCATGGGTTGTATACACCATTGCCTATACCTAGTGAGCCATGGGTAGATGTATCGATGGACTTTATATTGGGTTTACCTACGACTAGGAAGGGTAGAGATTCCATCTTTGTAGTAGTTGATAGGTTCAGCAAGATGGCACACTTTATAGCATGTCATAAAACTGATGATGCCACTAATATTACTGACTTGTTCTTTAGAGAAGTAGTACGACTCCATGGGATTCCACGGAGTATAGTTTTCAGATCGTGATGTTAAATTCCTTAGTCACTTTTGGAAAGTTTTATGGGGTAAGTTGGGAACTAAACTTTTGTATTCTACTACTTGCCACCCCCAAACTGATGGCCAAACCGAGGTTGTTAATAGGACTTTGACTCAGTTATTGCGTACTATTATCAATAAGAACTTAAAAACTTGGGAGGATTGTCTGCCTTTTATTGAATTTGAATATAATCGTAGTATTCATTCCTCTACATCTTACTCACCATTTGAAATTGTTTATGGTTTTCAGCCACTAACTCCATTAGATTTGTTACCATTGCTTGTTGATGAGCATGCGGGGTTATATGGAAAAAGGAAAGCTGATTTGGTGAAGCATATACATGAGAAAGTAAGAGTGCACATACATCGAAAGAATGAGCAATATGCTTCTCATGCTAATAAATAAAGAAAGCGTGTGGTATTTCAGCCTGGAGATTGGGTTTGGGTATATGCAAGGAGAGATTTCCTTAACAACGCAAATCTAAGTTACAACCAAGAGGGGATTGTCCATTTCAAGTCTTGGAATGAATTAATGACAATGCATACAAGCTGGATTTACAAGGTAAGTATAATGCGTCTGCTACATTTAATGTTTCTAACTTAACTCCTTTTGATGCAGGTACAGATTCGAGGTCGAATCTTTTGAAGAGGGAGGGGATGACATGATCCAAGCCACTCGTGGAGCATCAAAGGACATGGCCAATAATACAATAGACCTATTACAAGTACCAGAAGGGCCAATTACAAGACAGAAGACCAAAAGACTCAGAGAAGCAATGGCGGGATTAGTTCAGAGTTTTATGGCTGATTGCAACAAACAAATAGAGACACATGTGGGCTTCAATGGAGAGGGCCCAAAGACATTCCACTTGGCCCAAATCAGTTTTGATTGAAGCTTTATAGGCCTTTGAAGACTTAAAGACTTTGGTATTTTTATAATTTCGTATTTAGGGGCATTGTTGTCTCTATTCCTTTAGGGTTTCTTTTTGTAACACTATTAAGCTTGCCTTCTTCTTCATTTTAGGTTAACCACGAAATTTGTAAGAAAACATATAAGCTTATGCTTCGCTATGGCCGAATTTCTTGTGAGGGTGGGATTCCCCTTTTCAAGTTTCAATCGACTTACTAAGTTTAGCAAACTTAGTGGCGTCTCCATTTGCTAGCAAAACACACTGATTTCATATTTTGAGTTATCATAGGCAATGTTTCATGGTGGTTTAGAGCTGATCTTGGATGGGTTTGGTTCTTACAAAATTATTGATTGAGGTTCTTGGGGCTTAAAGAAAAATACTTGGGGTTTGCTGGATTTCGCATCCTAATGAGTTTCTTGTCATTTAGTATCAAAGCTCTGAGTTCCAAGGTCTGATTTCCTATCTAAATTCGTTGTTTGATTCTGTTTTAATTTTCGTTCTTTGCTGTTTTCGTTTCAGTTCTTGCTGGATCTTGTTTTTGTTTTCATTTTATTGTTTCTGGGTTAATGCCTTGTTCTGAAATTCTTCTGTCAGAATCTGGATTTTGTTGTGTTCTTCATATCATTTCGTCATATTTGTTTATTTCTGAATCTGGGTTTTGTTGTGTTCTTCATATCAGTTCGTCATATTTATTTATTTTTGGATCTGGGTTTATGTTTTGTTCTTCATATAGTTCGTCTTTTACATTCTGTTCTTTAGCATATGTTGAAGAAATAAGCATGTTCATAAACAACTGTGTGAATTCTTCATGAAAACCTAGTGAATCTTTAAAAAAAAAAAACAAAGGAAAAAAAAGAACATCAGTGAGTTAAACATCATCACCAAACTTCTTAAAAAATTAGAATTTTAAATCCCATTTCATATCGGACTTGAACATAAATGAGTTGATACTTAGCCTTTTTTTCGAACTTGGGTGGTAGTGATCACTGAGCAAAAAAAAAGTAAAAAAGTCGAAAAATTTGGTTAAATTTAGTTTGTTCCATATTATCATTTGGGTGTCATTGAAGGGTATTCCTTCAAAATTTCTATAGAGTGGCAAATTTTCTTATGAATTTGCATACGACAGTGAATTTGCATGCTTATTTGTTTCTCATCGTGCTAATTGTTTATTTCCTTATTCCAAATACTCTAGCTTAGGTATTATTGATTGAGTCAACGTCATTATTATTCTTATTTGCATTTTCCACCTGCCTTGGGTCTTTGTGTTTCATGCTGGCTTGAGGACACACTTGGTTTTGTATTCTGGATTGAGTATGATTCGTATTTGAATTGAGGAAGAACTCAAGAGTGGTAAAAGGCAGTGACAAGAAACCCACTTATATTCGAAATCCAAGTAAACCCCAAGCAACGGACAGAACCCCAAGAACCGCGAATTTGATTTTGTAGGAACAAAACCCTTCCAAGGCCACAAAGAAGACCCACAAAGAACTTGCCCTTGAGAACCCTTAAGATGAATCCTTGTAGTGTTTTTGCTAGCAAATGGAGACGCCACTAAGTTTGCCAAACTTAGATAAGTCGATTCAAACTTGAAAAGGGGAATCCCTCCCTTACAAGAATTCGGCCATACCCAAAGCTTTAAGCTATTGAGTTTACAAATTTCGTTGGTTTCCTCAAATGAAGAAGAAAGTAAGCTTAAATAGTGTTACAAAAAGAAACCCTAAAGGCATAAAGACAACAATGCCCCTAAAAACGAAATTACACAAATCAAGTCTTTAAGTCTTCAAATGCCTAGGAAGCTTTATTCTAAACTGATTTGGGCCAAGTGAAATGGTTTTGGGCCCTTTCCATCGAAGCCCACATGCATCTCTATTTGTTTGTTACAGTCGGCCGTAAAACTCTGAACTAATCCCGCCATTGCTTCTCTAAGTCTTTTGGTCCTCTACCTCGTAATTGGCCCTTCTGGCACTTGTAATGCATCCTTTGGTTTGTTATCGGCCTGGATCATGTCATACCCTCCCTCTTGAAAAGGATTCGACCTCGAATCTGTACCTGCATCAAAAGGAGTTAAGTCAGAAACATTAAATGTAGCAGACACATTATACTTACCTTGTAAATCCAGCTTATATGCGTTGTCATTATATCCGTTCCAAAACTTGAAAAGGACCATCCCCTCTCGGTTGTAGCTTAGATTTACGTTGTTCAGGAAATCTCTCCTTGCGCATGTGTACCCAAACCCAATCTCCAGGATGAAATACCACACGCTTTCTTCCCTTATTAGCATGAGAAGCATATTGCTCATTCTTTCGTTGTATTTGCTTTCTTGCTTTCTCATGTATGTGCTTCACCAAATCGGCTTTTCTTTTTCCATCTAACCCCGCATGCTCAGCAACAGGCAATGGTAACAAATCTAATGGAGTTAGTGGCTGAAAACCATAAACAATTTCAAATGGTGAGTAAGATGTAGAGGAATGAATACTACGATTATATTCAAATTCAACAAAAGGCAGACAATCCTCCCAAGTTTTTAAGTTCTTATTGATAATAGTACGCAATAACTGAGTCAAAGTCCTATTAACAACCTCGGTTTGGCCATCAGTTTGGGGGTGGCAAGTAGTAGAATACAAAAGTTTAGTTCCCAACTTACCCCATAAAACTTTCCAAAAGTGACTAAGGAATTAACATCACGATCTGAAACTATACTCCGTGGAATCCCATGGAGTCGTACTACTTCTCTAAAGAACAAGTCAGCAATGTTAGTGGCATCATCAGTTTTATGACATGATATAAAGTGTGCCATCTTACTGAACCTATCAACCACTACAAAGATGGAATCTCTACCCTTCCTAGTCCTAGGTAAACCCAATATAAAGTCCATCGATACATCTACCCATGGCTCACTAGGTATCGGCAACAGTGTATACAACCCATGAGGCATAACCTTAGATTTAGCCTGTTTACAAGTTAAGCATTTATCACACAAACGCTCAATATCTCTCCGTATTTTAGGCCAATAGAAATGTTCACTCAATACCCCTAAGGTTTTGGTAATGCCAAAGTGCCCCATTAAACCTCCCCCAAGTGCTTCCCCCACTACAATTCACGCATACTACAAACAGAATGCATAATCTATTTTCCCTAAACAGAAACCCATCATGTTGGTAGAATTTACTAAAAGCAGACTTTTCACATGCAGCATAGATAGTACTAAAGTCAATATCACTAGTATAAAGTTCTTTAATAAATTCAAACCCAAGCATTCTTGCACTCAATGAAGTAAAGCATACCTTCGCGATAGTGCGTTGGCGACAATGTTTTCCTTACCTTGTTTGTAGCGGATTACATATGGAAATGTCTCAACAAACTCTAACCATTTTGCGTGTCGTTTGTTCAGTTTACCTTGTCCCTTCAGATGCTTCAATGATTCATGATCTGTATGGATCACAAACTCTCGAGGCCACAAATAAGCTGCCAAGTTTCAAGGGCTCGCACTAGCGCATACAACTCCTTGTCATATGTGGGGTACCTCAAAACTGCTCCATTTGCTTCTCACTAAAGTAAGCTATTGGTCGCTTTTCTTGCGTAAGAACAGCCCCAATGCCTATCCCGGATGCGTCACACTCAATTTCAAATGTCTTCTCAAAGTTGGGTAGTGCCAAGACTGGTGCACTGCACAACTTCATTTTCAGATCCTGGAATGCCCGCTCCTGCTCTTCACCCCATTTGAAGCCAACAGTCTTCTTCACTACTTCAGTCAGTGGTGCTGCAATACTACTGAAGTCTTTAACAATCTAACGGTAGAAGCTTGCTAATCCATGGAAGCTTCTGACTTCTGTCACTGTTGTTAGTGTTGGCCAATCCTTAATTGCCTTCACCTTTTCTAAATCTACCTCGATGCCATCTGCACTCACAACAAATCCAAGGAAGACAATTCTATCCATACAAAAAGTGCACTTATCAAAGTTAGCATACAGTTTTTCTTGCCTTAACACATCAAGAACATGCTTCAAATGCATAACATGCTCATCTACTGTTTTACTGTAAACTAAGATGTCATCAAAATAAACTACAATAAACTTACCTAAAAATGCACGCATAACATGATTCATCAATCTCATAAATGTGCTAGGTGCGTTTGAAAGACCAAATGGCATAACTAACCATTCATACAAGCCATACTTAGTCTTAAATGCAGTTTTCCACTCATCTCCCTCTCTCATGCGAATTTGATGGTATCCACTCTTTAAATCAATCTTACTAAAAATTTGGAACCATGCAATTCATCCAACATGTCATCTAGTCTAAGAATGGGGTGACGATACTTTACCGTAATATTGTTGATAGCTCGGCAATCATCGCACATGCGCCACGTCCCATCTTTCTTAGGAACTAGAAGCACTGGTACTGCACAAGGACTCATGCTTTCCCTGACATACCCCTTGTCCATCAACTCTCGTACTTGCCTTTGTAGCTCATTTGTCTCCTCGAGATTGCTCCTATAAGCCGGTCTGTTAGGAATGACTGCTCCAGGTATGAAGTCTATCTGGTGCTCGATACCTCTAATGGGTGGAAGCCCACTAGGTATGTCCTCTGTCAGTACATCACTGTAATCCTGCAAAAGAGATGAAATAGACACAGGAAGCAAAGGGTTAGTGTTAGTAAAATAAATATGAGGCTCTTTATAGACTAACAATAGCATGAGCAAGCCTTAAATGCTTTCCTCGCTTCACCCTCACCCATATAGAAACCCTTTTTAACTCTCCCTTTTGTTTCCCCCTCACGTTCACTCACACTCCCCTTGGGAACTCCCACGGCTTTGGCCTTATTTTTCTCACCAGATACGTCACTCTCACTAGTCTCACCCAAGGTGGTGTTTCCCTTCGCTCTCTCTTTGTCACGCTCAAGTTGCAACTTAACCTGATCTTCATGGACTTGTGCAAGTGTAATTGGGTATAATGTAATGGGTTTTCCTTTATGCTGAAAAGAGTATTTATTCTTGAACCCATCATGAATAACCTTCTTATCAAACTGCCACGGTCTACCCGAAAGAATATGTCCTGCATGTATCGGTATCACATCACATAGGACATCATCTGTGTATGGCCCAATGGTAAAGCTCAACAAAACCTGCTTTGTCACACTTATCTCCCCACAATCATTTAACCATTGCAACTTGTAAGGCTTCGAGTGTCTCAAGCAACTCAACCCCAATCGCACAATCAAAGCTGTGCTAGCAACATTAGTACAACTGCCCCCATCTATAATCATACTACACCCCTTACCATTCACACGACACCTAGTATGGAATATGTTCTCCCTCTGCTGCATACTCTCATCCTCTACAACATGTGCACTCAAAGCACGCTTGACGACTAAGGATAAGTTATTCAGCGGGTATGCAGCTCCCTCATGGTCACTAGCATCCTCCAACTCTGGCATCTCAACATCAACCTCACTATCAGTAGAGTACACATCTCCACTCTTCTTATCAATCACTAAGGTACGTCTATTGGGACATTCTGAAGCATAGTGTCTCATGCCCAAACATTTAAAACACTTGACATCCTTAGTTCTAGTAGTTGTACCGTCAGGTTTGGTCTAGTTTTACTCGATTCTGCAGTCTCTTTACCCTTGGTACTAGGTTCGGCCCTAGGCTTATTAAAGCCTCCACTGAACTCGCCTCTAGGCTTGTCAAAGCCTCAATCCCGCTTCTCATTCGGAACCCATTTTCCCTTCCATGCAGAAGTAGCCTGAGTACCAAATCTGGATGTTGACCTTTTCTTGAGTTGCCTTTCTACCTTGATAGCCATGTGAAGCATATCCTCCAAATCAACACAGTGATGCAACTCCACCATGTTTGCTATCTCTCTATTCAAGCCCCCTAGAAACTGTGCCATAGTAGCTTCTGCATCCTCAACTACATTTGCCCTGATCATGGCAACTTCCATCTCTGTGTAATAGTCCTCAACACTCTTGGCCCCCTGATACAGATGTTGTAGTTTCTGATACAACTCCCTATAATAATGGCTGGGTATAAATCTCTTTCTCATGAGACCTCTAAGTTCTGCCCATGTCTGAATCGGTCTCTCATAATTTCTCCTCAGAGTAGAGACAAGCTGATCCCACCAAATCATAGCATAATCGGCAAACTCAATTGCTGCCAGATTGATCTTCTTCTCATCTGAGTAGTGATGACAGTTGAAAATCAATTCTATTTTCTTTTCCCATTCTAAATAAGCTTCAGGATCATTTTTGCCGTGGAATGTTGGTATCTTGATCTTGATGCTACCTAGATCACCGTCTTCATCTCCTCGTCTACCATATCCCCTCCTATCATAATCCCCTCTTCTGGCATCAAATGCACCTCTATCATCAAACCGTCTATCCCTCCTATCATTCCTCCTGTCAAACCTCCTATTAGGCCTCCTGTCATGCCTAGGTTGAAATCTTTCCTCCACATCATCAAGACCATCAGAATCATCAAACTCATTTTCAGCTTCCTCTTCATATGGCGGTACATACTGTGGTGGTACACGTCGACGAGGTGGCACATTTTGAGGTGGTGGTACATTCTGGGGTGGTGGTACATTCTGAGGTGGTGGTGCTCTGGGACCGCTACCAGTTTGAATACTCTCTACACTCTTGGTCAATCTCTCCAAAGCAGTATTCATGTTCTCCATCATATATGTAAATTTCCTATCCAAAGCCTCAAGCTTTTCATCAGTGGTTAGACCTGCCATCTCAACACTAAGAAAACAGATTAGAAATAACAAGAAAGTAAAGCAAATATGTAAATCCTCACAATCTCACGTGTTTACACTCGAATGATATCACTCCACTCGTGTTTGCACTCTAGTGGCTTTTACCCGATATTGTGCTCACAATCACTGCCTTTTACCACTCTTGAGTTCTTCCTCAATTCAAATGTGAATCACACAGAATCCAAGAATACAAAGCCAAGTGTAGTCCTCAAGCTAGCATGAAACACAACGGACCCAATATTATATATATATATATATATATATATATATATATATATATATTAATATATATATAGGGCAGACGGAAACAAAATGCGAACAGGAATAGCAACGACGAAGACTCAAGTGATCACTATCACTCAAGTCCATTTTCTTTTCTTTTTTTTTTTTTGATAACGTCAGATGCTAAATGTGGTTCTGATTTCAGAGGCTGATTTAGGTTCTGATTTCAGAGGCTGGTTTTCAAAGCCTGATTTCAGAGTCTGATGAGGGTCTGAATCCAGGGTCTGAATTCAGAGGCTGCTGGTCAGTGTCTGATTTCAGAGGCTAGTTTTCAGAGATTACTGGTCAGGATCTGATTTCAGAGGCTACTGGTCTGGGTCGGATTTCAGAGGCTAAGTTTCAGGGTCTGATCTCAGAGGCTGATTCAATGGTTAAGTTTCAGGGTCTGATCTCAGAGTCTGATTCAATGGTTAAGTTTCAAGGTCTAAACTCAGAGTCTGATTTCAGAGGCATATTTCAAAGGTTACGTTGTAGGTCTGATTTCAGAAGCTAAGATTTCAGGGTCTGATTTCAGACTTCACTAGGGTTTAGAAACAAAACACACAGCCGCCAAGAACATGCTTATTTCTTAAACATATGCTAAAGAACAGAATGACTATGACGAACTGATAGGAAGAACAGAACAGAAGCCAAGAACTGGAAAAAGATAAAAGATGAACTGATATGCAGAACAACAAAACCAGATCCAGAATATGAACAAAACAAAAACAGAAACAAGATCCAACAAGAACTGAAATGAAAATAACAAAGAACAAAATACAAACAGAATCAAACAAAAGGAAAGATAGAAAAATCAGACATTGAAACCCTGAGCTCTAGATACCAAATGACAAGAAACCCACTTAGATTCGAAATCCAAGTAAACCCCAAGCAACGGACAGAACCCCAAGAACCGCGAATTTGATTTTGTAGGAACAAAACCCTTCCAAGGCCACAAAGAAGACCCACAAAGAACTTGCCCTTGAGAACCCTTAAGATGAATCCTTGTAGTGTTTTTGCTAGCAAATGGAGACGCCACTAAGTTTACCAAACTTAGATAAGTCGATTCAAACTTGAAAAGGGGAATCCCTCCCTTACAAGAATCGGCCATAGCCAAAGCTTTAAGCTTTTGAGTTTACAAATTTCGTTGGTTTCCTCAAATGAAGAAGAAAGTAAGCTTAAATAGTGTTACAAAAAGAAACCCTAAAGGCATAAAGACAACAATGCCCCTAAAAACGAAATTACACAAATATCAAGTCTTTAAGTCTTCAAATGCCTAGGAAGCTTATTCTAAACTGATTTGGGCCAAGTGAAATGGTTTTGGGCCCTTTCCATCGAAGCCCACATGCATCTCTATTTGTTTGTTGCAGTCGGCCATAAAACTCTGAACTAATCCCGCCATTCCTTCTCTAAGTCTTTCGGTCCTCTGCGTCGTAATTGGCCTTCTGGCACTTGTAATGCATCCTTTGGTTTGTTGTCGGCCTGGATCATGTCAGGCAGTGATTGTGTGCACAGTATCAGGTAAAAGCCAATATAGTGCAAACACGTGTGGAGTCATATCATTCGAGTGTAAAAACGTGAGATTGTGAGGATTTACATATTTGCTACTTTCTTGTTTTTTTTTTTGGATAAAGTAAGTATTATAACCAAAAGAAAACTATACAAAGAGCAAAGGGCATACCCCAAGCAACTAGAGAGGACAAGCCCTCCTAGAAGAAAAGCCGAAAGGCTACAAGTAAAAATCAACAGAAGATGTCATCGGGCAAGTGTCAGGAAAGGTGAAGCCATTATTGTCATAAGATGGTTTCAGCTTACGTAAAAAGCTAGCACGATTCCGAAAAAACAATATCATAAAGAAGAGCAGAAACAGGCCGAAAAGGCATATCATGAGTGTGAGCATTCCTCTCCCTCCCTATATGGTAGACCGACGGTGCAAAAGACAGACGAACCAGCAGATGACGTAAAGAGGCATCGGTGAACTAACATAACCACTCAACAGTCTAACGCCAATCCCGGTATCTCCAATCTAACCCACATATAGCCAGCACAGACGACCAGACCCTCGAAGAGAAGAGGCATTGGAAGAAAAGATGACCAATGTCCTCACTTGAACAACTACATAGAATACAACGCGAGCAAGCAGAGATACCAAATGACAAGAAACCCACTTAGATTCGAAATCCAAGTAAACCCCAAGCAACGGACAGAACCCCAAGAACCGCGAATTTGATTTTGTAGGAACTAAACCCTTCCAAGGCCACAAAGAAGACCCACAAAGAACTTGCCCTTGAGAACCCTTAAGATGAATCCTTGTAGGTTTTTGCTAGCAAATGGAGACGCCACTAAGTTTGCCAAACTTAGATAAGTCGATTCAAACTTGAAAAGGGGAATCCCTCCCTTACAAGAATTCGGCCATAGCCAAAGCTTTAAGCTTTGAGTTTATAAATTTCGTTGGTTGCCTCAAATGAAGAAGAAAGTAAGCTTAAATAGTGTTACAAAAAGAAACCCTAAAGGCATAAAGACAACAATGCCCCTAAAAACGAAATTACACAAATATCAAGTCTTTAAGTCTCCAAATGCCTAGGAAGCTTTATTCTAAACTGATTTGGGCCAAGTGAAATGGTTTTGGGCCCTTTCCATCCAAGCCCACATGCATCTCTATTTGTTTGTTGCAGTCGACCATAAAACTCTGAACTAATCCCGCCATTACTTCTCTAAGTCTTTTGGTCCTCTGCCTCGTAATTGGCCCTTCTGGCACTTGTAATGCGTCCTTGGTTTGTTGTCGGCCTGGATCATGTCATCCCCTCCCTCTTGAAAAGGATTCGACCTCGAATCTGTACCTGCATCAAAAGGAGTTAAGTCAGAAACATTAAATGTAGCAGACACATTATACTTACTTGTAAATCCAACTTGTATGCATTGTCATTAATCCGTTCCAAAACTTGAAATGGACCATCCCCTCTCGGTTGTAGCTTAGATTTACGTTGTTCAGGAAATCTCTCCTTGCGCATGTGTACCCAAACCCAATCTCCAGGATGAAATACCACCCGCTTTCTCCCCTATTAGCATGAGAAGCATATTGCTCATTCTTTCGTTGTATTTGCTCTCTTGCTTTCTCATGTATGTGCTTCACCAAATCGGCTTTCCTTTCCATCTAACCCCGCATGCTCATCAACAGGCAATGGTAACAAATCTAATGGAGTTAGTGGCTGAAAACCATAAATAATTTCAAATGGTGAGTAAGATGTAGAGGAATGAATACTACGATTATATGCAAATTCAACAAAGGCAAACAATCCTCCAAAGTTTTTAAGTTCTTATTGATAATAGTACGCAATAACTGAGTCAAAGTCCTATTAACAACCTCGGTTTGGCCATCAGTTTGGGGGTGGCAAGTAGTAGAATACAAAATTTAGTTCCCACTTACAACTTTCCAAAAGTGACTAAGGAACTTAACATCACCAGATAC
The DNA here is from genome assembly GCA_019454045.1 of Zanthoxylum bungeanum. Taxonomy (NCBI): domain Eukaryota; kingdom Viridiplantae; phylum Streptophyta; class Magnoliopsida; order Sapindales; family Rutaceae; genus Zanthoxylum; species Zanthoxylum bungeanum. Next base: position 90,129 of record SKCR01039571.1, on the reverse strand, counting down.
GTCACTCTCACTAGTCTCACCCAAGGTGGTGTTTCCATTCGCTCTCTCTTTGTCACGCTCAAGTTGCAACTTAACCTGGTCTTCATCGACTTGTGTAGGTGTAAGTGGGTATAATGTAATGGGTTTTCCTTTATGCTGAAAAGAGTATTTATTCTTAAACCCATCATGAATAACCTTCTTATCAAACTGCCACGGTCTACCCAAAAGAATATGTCCTGCATGCATCGGTATCACATCACATAGGACATCATCTGTGTATGGCCCAATGGTAAAGCTCAACAAAACCTGCTTTGTCACACTTATTTCCCCACAATCATTTAACCATTGCAACTTGTAAGGCTTCGGGTGTCTCAAGCAACTCAACCCCAATCGCTCAATCAAAGCTGTGCTAGCAACATTAGTACAACTGCCCCCATCTATAATCATACTACACCCCTTACCATTCACACGACACCTAGTATGGAATATGTTCTCCCTCTGCTGCATACTCTCATCCTCTACAACATGTGCACTCAAAGCAAGCTTGACAACTAAGGATAGGTTATTCAGCGGGTATGCAGCTCCCTCATGGTCACTAGCATCCTCCAACTCTGGCATCTCATCATCAACCTCACTATCAGTAGAGTACACATCTCCACTTTTCTTATCAATCACTAAGGTACGTCTATTGGGACATTCTGAAGCATAGTGTCCCATGCCCAAACATTTAAAACACTTGACATCCTTAGTTCTTGTAGTTGTACCGTCAGGTCTTGGTCTAGGTTTACTCGATTCAGCAGTCTCTTTACCCTTGGTACTAGGTTCGGCCCTAGGCTTATTAAAGCCTCCACTGAACTCGCCTCTAGGCTTGTCAAAGCCTCCATCCCGCTTCTCATTCGGAACCCATTTTCCCTTCCATGCAGAAGTAGCCTGAGTACCAAATCTGGATGTTGACCTTTTCTTGAGTTGCCTTTCTACCTTGATAGCCATGTGGAGCATATCCTCCAAATCAACACAGTGATGTAACTCCACCATGTTTGCTATCTCTCTATTCAAGCCCCCTAGAAACCGTGCCATAGTAGCTTCTGCATCCTCAACTACATTTGCCCTGATCATGGCAACTTCCATCTCTGTGTAATAGTCTTCAACACTTTTGGCCCCCTGATACAGATGTTGTAGTTTCTGATACAACTCCCTATAGTAATGGCTGGGTATAAATCTTTTTCTCATGAGACCTCTAAGTTATGCCCACGTCTAAACCGTCTCTCATAGTTTCTCCTCTCCTCCGAGTAGAGACAAGCTGATCCCACCAAATCATAGCATAATCGGTAAACTCAATTGCTGCCGAGACTGATCTTCTTCACGTCTGAGTAGTGATGACAGTTGAAAATCAATTCTATTTTCTTTTCCCATTCTAAATAAGCTTCAGGATCATTCTTGCCTTTGAATGTTGGTATCTTGATCTTGATGCTACCTAGATCACCATCTATATCTCCTCGCCTACCATATCCTCTCTGATCATAATCCCCTCTTCTGGCATCAAATGCACCTCTATCATCAAACCGTCTATCCCTCCTATCATTCCTCCTATCAAACCTCCTATTAGGCCTCCTATCATGCCCAGGCTGAAATCTCTCCTCCACATCATCAAAACCATCAGAATCATCAACTCATTTTCAGCTTCTTCTTCATCTGGTGGTACATACTGTGGTGGTAACACGGCGAGGTGGCACATTATGAGGTGGTGGTACATCTGGGGTGGTGGTACATTCTGAGGTGGTGGTGCTCTGGGACCGCTACCAGTTTGAATACTCTCTACACTCTTGGTCAATCTCTCCAAAGCAGTATTCATGTTCTCAATCATATCTGTAAACTTCCTATCCAAAGCCTCAAGCTTTTCATTAGTGGTTAGACCTGCCATCTCAACACTAAGAAAACAGATTAGAAATAACAAGAAAGTAAAGCAAATATGTAAATCCTCACAATCTCACGTGTTTACACTCGAATGATATCACTCCACTCGTGTTTGCACTCTATTGGCTTTTACCCGATACTGTGCTCATAATCACTGCCTTTTACCACTCTTGAGTTCGTCCTCAATTCAAATGTGAACCACACTCAATCCAAGAATACAAACCAAATGTAGTCCTCAAGCTAGCATGAACACAACGGACCCAATAATATATATATAGGGCAGCGGAAAACAAAATGCGAACAGGAATAGTAATGACGGAGACTCAATCAATAATACTTAAGCTAGAGTAATTATAAATAAGGAGTAAACAATTAGCACAATGGAAAAAAAATAAGCATGCAAATTCACGGTCGTATGCAATTTCGGGAGAAAATTTGGCAATTCTATAGAAATTTTGATGGAATACCCTCCATGGGCACCTAAATGATAATATGGAACGAACTAGATTCAACAAAAAAAATTCATTTTTTTACTTTTTTACTTTTTTTTTTTTTTGTTTTTTTTTTTTTTTTGTTTTTTTTTGTTTTTTTTTGCTCAAGTGATCACTATCACTCAAGTCCCTTTTCTCTTTTTTTTTTTTTTTGATAACGTCAGATGCTAATAAATGTGGTTCTGATTTCAGAGGCTGATTTAGGTTCTGATTTCAGAGGCTGATTTAGGTTCTGATTTCAGAGGCTGATTTAGGTTCTGATTTCAGAGGCTGGTTTTCAAAGCCTGATTTCAGAGTCTGATAGGGTCTGAATCCAGGGTCTGAAGTCAGAGGCTGCTGTCAGTGTCTGATTTCAGTGTCGAATAAGGGTCTGATTTCAGGTCTGAATCAGAGGCTAATTTTCAGAGGTTACTGGTCAGGGTCTGAATTCAGAGGTTACTAGTCTGGGTCTAATTTCAGAGGCTAAGTTTCAGGGTCTGATCTCAGAGTCTGATTCAATGGTTAAGTTTCAAGGTCTGAACTCAGAGTCTGATTTCAGAGGAAGATTTCAAAGGTTACGTTTTAGGTCTGATTTCAGAAGCTAAGATTTCAAGGTCTGATTTCAGACTTCACTGGGGTTTAGAAACAAAACACACAGCCGCCAAGAACATGCTTATTTCTTAAACATATGCTAAAGAACAGAATGACTATGACGAACTGATAGGAAGAACAGAACAGAAACCCAGAACTGGAAAAAGATAAAAGATGAACTGATATGCAGAACAACAAAACCAGATCCAGAATATGAACAAAACAAAAACAGAAACAAGATCCAACAAGAACTGAAACGAAAATAACAAAGAACAAAATAAAAAACAGAATCAAACAAAAGGAAAGATAGAAAAATCAGACCTTGGAACCCTGAGCTCTGATACCAAATGACAAGAAACCCACTTAGATTCGAAATCCAAGTAAACCCCAAGCAACAGACAGAACCCCAAGAACCGCGAATTTGATTTTGTAGGAACAAAACCCTTCCAAGGCCACAAAGAAGACCCACAAAGAACTTGTCCTTGAGAACCCTTAAGATGAATCCTTGTAGTGTTTTTGCTAGCAAATGGAGACGCCACTAAGTTTTCCAAACTTAGATAAGTCGATTCAAACTTGAAAAGGGGAATCCCTCCCTTACAAGAATTCGGCCATAGCCAAAGCTTTAAGCTTTTGAGTTTATAAATTCGTTGGTTGCCTCAAATGAAGAAGAAAGTAAGCTTAAATAGTGTTACAAAAAGAAACCCTAAAGGCATAAAGACAACAATGCCCCTAAAAACGAAATTACACAATATCAAGTCTTTAAGTCTTCAAATGCCTAGGAAGCTTTATTCTAAACTGATTTGGGCCAAGTGAAATGGTTTTGGGCCCTTTCCATCCAAGCCCACATGCATCTCTATTTGTTTGTTGCAGTCGACCATAAAACTCTGAACTAATCCCGCCATTGCTTCTCTAAGTCTTTTGGTCCTCTGCCTCGTAATTGGCCCTTCTGGCACTTGTAATGCGTCCTTTGGTTTGTTGTCGGCCTGGATCATGTCATCCCCTCCCTCTTGAAAAGGATTCGACCTCGAATCTGTACCTGCATCAAAAGGAGTTAAGTCAGAAACATTAAATGTAGCAGACACATTATACTTACCTTGTAAATCCAACTTGTATGCATTGTCATTAATCCGTTCCAAAACTTGAAATGGACCATCCCCTCTCGGTTGTAGCTTAGATTTACGTTGTTCAGGAAATCTCTCCTTGCGCATGTGTACCCAAACCCAATCTCCAGGATGAAATACCACACGCTTTCTTCCCTTATTAGCATGAGAAGCATATTGCTCATTCTTTCGTTGTATTTGCTCTCTTGCTTTCTCATGTATGTGCTTCACCAAATCGGCTTTCCTTTTTCCATCTAACCCCGCATGCTCATCAACAGGCAATGGTAACAAATCTAATGGAGTTAGTGGCTGAAAACCATAAATAATTTCAATGGTGAGTAAGATGTAGAGGAATGAATACTACGATTATATGCAAATTCAACAAAAGGCAAACAATCCTCCCAAGTTTTTAAGTTCTTATTGATAATAGTACGCAATAACTGAGTCAAAGTCCTATTAACAACCTCGGTTTGGCCATCAGTTTGGGGGTGGCAAGTAGTAGAATACAAAAGTTTAGTTCCCAACTTACAACTTTCCAAAAGTGACTAAGGAACTTAACATCACGATCTGAAACTATACTCCGTGGAATCCCATGGAGTCGTACTACTTCTCTAAAGAACAAGTCAGCAATGTTAGTGGCATCATCAGTTTTATGACATGCTATAAAGTGTGCCATCTTACTGAACCTATCAACCACTACAAAGATGGAATCTCTACCCTTCCTAGTCCTAGGTAAACCCAATATAAAGTCCATCGATACATCTACCCATGGCTCACTAGGTATTGGCAACGGTGTATACAACCCATGAGGCATAACCTTAGATTTAGCCTGTTTACAAGTTAAGCATTTATCACACAAACGCTCAATATCTCTCCGCATTTTTGGCCAATAGAAATGTTCACTCAATACCCCTAAGGTTTTGGTAATGCCAAAGTGCCCCATTAAACCTCCCCCATGTGCTTCCCTCACTAACAATTCACGCATACTACAAACAGGAATGCATAATCTATTTTCCCTAAACAGAAACCCATCATGTTGGTAGAATTTACTAAAAGCAGACTTTTCAAATGCAGCATAGATAGTACTAAAGTCAATATCACTAGCATAAAGTTCTTTAATAAATTCAAACCCAAGCATTCTTGCACTCAATGAAGTAAGTAAAGCATACCTTCGCGATAGTGCATCGGCGACAATGTTTTCCTTACCTTGTTTGTAGCGGATTACATATGGAAATGTCTCAACAAACTCTAATCATTTTGCGTGTCGTTTGTTCAGTTTACCTTGTCCCTTCAGATGCTTCAATGATTCATGATCTGTATGGATCACAAACTATCGAGGTCACAAATAATGCTGCCAAGTCTCAAGGGCTCGCACTAGTGCATACAACTCCTTGTCATATGTGGGGTACCTCAAAACTGCTCCATTTAGCTTCTCACTAAAGTAAGCTATTGGTCGCTTTTCTTGCATAAGAACAGCCCCAATGCCTATCCCGGATGCGTCACACTCAATTTCAAATGTCTTCTCAAAGTTGGGTAGTGCCAAGACTGGTGCACTGCACAACTTCATTTTCAGATCCTGGAATGCCCGCTCCTGCTCTTCACCCCATCAGTGTCTGATTTCAGTGTCGAATAAGGGTCTGATTTCAGGGTCTGAATTCAGAGGCTAATTTTCAGAGGTTACTGGTCAGGGTCTGAATTCAGAGGTTACTAGTCTGGGTCTAATTTCAGAGGCTAAGTTTCAGGGTCTGATCTCAGAGTCTGATTCAATGGTTAAGTTTCAAGGTCTGAACTCAGAGTCTGATTTCAGAGGAAGATTTCAAAGGTTACGTTTTAGGTCAGATTTCAGAAGCTAAGATTTCAAGGTCTGATTTCAGACTTCACTAGGGTTTAGAAACAAAACACACAGCCGCCAAGAACATGCTTATTTCTTAAACATATGCTAAAGAACATAATGACTATGACGAACTGATAGGAAGAACAGAACAGAAACCCAGAACTGGAAAAAGATAAAAGATGAACTGATATGCAGAACAACAAAACCAGATCCAGAATATGAACAAAACAAAAACAGAAACAAGATCCAACAAGAACTGATACGAAAATAACAAAGAACAAAATAAAAAACAGAATCAAACAAAAGGAAAGATAGAAAAATCAGACCTTGGAACCCTGAGCTCTGATACCAAATGACAAGAAACCCACTTAGATTCGAAATCCAAGTAAACCCCAAGCAACGGACAAAACCCCAAGAACCGCGAATTTGATTTTGTTGGAACAAAACCCTTCCAAGGCCACAAAGAAGACCCACAAAGAACTTGCCCTTGAGAACCCTTAAGATGAATCCTTGTAGTGTTTTTGCTAGCAAATGGAGACGCCACTAAGTTTGCCAAACTTAGATAAGTCGATTCAAACTTGAAAAGGGGAATCCCTCCCTTACAAGAATTCGGCCATAGCCAAAGCTTTAAGCTTTTGAGTTTACAAATTTCGTTGGTTGCCTCAAATGAAGAAGAAAGTAAGCTTAAATAGTGTTACAAAAAGAAACCCTAAAGGCACAAAGACAACAATGCCCCTAAAAACGAAATTACACAAACATCAAGTATTTAAGTCTTCAAATGCCTAGGAAGCTTTATTCTAAACTGATTTGGGCCAAGTGAAATGGTTTTGGGCCCTTTCCATCCAAGCCCACATGCATCTCTATTTGTTTGTTGCAGTCGACCATAAAACTCTGAACTAATCCCGCCATTGCTTCTCTAAGTCTTTTGGTCCTCTGCCTGTAAATTGGCCCTTCTGGCACTTGTAATGCGTCCTTTGGTTTGTTGTCGTCCTGGATCATTATTATTCTTATTCGCATTTTCCACCTGTCCTATAAATACATTATTGGGTCTTTGTGTTTCATGCTGGCTTGAGGACTACACTTGATTTTGTATTCTTGGATTGAGTGTGATTCGTATTTGAATTGAGGAAGAACTCAAGAGTGGTAAAAGGCAGTGATTGTGAGCACAGTATTGGGTAAAAGCCAATAGAGTGCAAACACGAGTGGAGTGATATCATTTGAGTGTAAACACGTGAGATTGTGAGGATTTACATATTTTCTTTACTTTCTTGTTATTTCTAATTTGTTTGTTTAGTGTTGAGATGGCAGGTCTAACCACTGATGAAAAGCTTGAGGCTTTGGATAGAAAATTTGCAGATATGATGGAGAACATGAATACTGCTTTGGAGAGATTGTCCAAGAGTGTAGAGAGTATTCAAACTGGTAGTGGTCCCAGAGCACCACCACCTCATCATATACCACCACCTCATAATGTACCACCACCTCATAATGTGCCACCTCGATGTGTACCACCCCAATACGTACCCCCAAATGAAGAGGAAGCTGAAAATGAGTTTGATGATTCTGATGGTCTTGATGGTGTGGAAGAGAGATTTCAGCCTGGGCATGATAGGAGGCCTAATAGGAGGTTTGATAGGAGGAATGATAGGAGGGAAAGACGATTTGATGGTAGAGGTGCATTTGATGACAGAAGATGGGATTATGATCGGAGGGGGTATGGTAGAAGAGAGATGTAGATGGGGATCTAGGTAGCATCAAGATCAAGATACCAACCTTTCAGGGTAAAAATGATCCTGAGGCTTACTTAGAATGGGAAAGCAAAATTTAGCTGATTTTCAATTGTCCTCAGATGAGAAGAAGATCAATTTGGCAGCAATTGAGTTTACGGATTATGCTATGATTTAATGATTTTTGGTTGTTGGAACATTCGGGGTCTCAATGACCCAATTAAACAAGATAAAGTTAAGAGGTTTCTTCGTGATGAGAAGCTTTCTTTATGTGGTATAGTTGAAACCAAGGTAAAGGAGGTTAATTTTGTGAATGTCTCTCGTGAGATTAATCTTTCATGGAAGTTCTTTTGCCACTCTGATTTTCTTCCGTATGGCCGTATTTGGGTGTGTTGGAACCCTAGTGACATTGATGTTAGCATTATTCACTCTTCATCTCAAGTTATTCATTGTAGTGTGTCTCATATTTCTGGGTTTTAGACTTGTGTAGTTTCGGTGGTTTATGGTGAGTGTGACTACGAGAAGCGTCGGGAGCTTTGGACCGACTTGGTTTCTAGTGGTAGTGTTTTTATGACTCGTTGTGGCTTGTTTTGGGAGACTTCAATGCTATTCGCTATCCGATTGAGCATTATGGTGGATCTGTGGCATGGCCGGCTTGGAAAGTTGATTTGGGCTGCTGTTTGGGTCAGGCTGGTCTAGATGATCTTCAAATCTCTGGTTGTCAGTTTACTTGATTTAATAAGCAGATTCAGTCCCCTATTTGGCGTAAGTTTGACCGTGTCCTCGCTAATTCTTCTTGGGAGTGTATCTTCCCGGGTTCTGCTGCCCGCTTTCTCCCCCCTCGAATTTCAGATTATTCTCCTATGGTGGTTAAACTTGCAGAGCTCCCTAAGAAGAAAATTCCCTTCAAATTCTTTGATTTTTGGGCGGATCATCTTGATTTTCTCTCAGTTGTGGCTAGGGCTTGGGACATTGATGTTCATGGTACTCCAATGTTTTAGTTTATGTTGTAAGTTGAAGAGTGTTAAGATGGCCTCGAAGAAGTTTAATGTCGAGCATTTCTCTCAGATTCTGAGTAAGTTTTGGTGATTAGGAGGGAGTTGGATAGAGTGCAGTGTGCTTTATAGGAGTGCCCCAATGACCCTGCTCTGTTAGCTGAAGAAGCTAGTCTTTTGTTACGGTATAGTGACATGTGTCGGGCCGATGAAGGCTTCAATAGATAGAAATCTCATGTTCAATGGCTAAATCTCGGGGATCGGAATACTACATTCTTCTTTACTGCTATGAAGAGATTTCACGGTCGTAGCAAGATTACTTCTACCACTAAGGAGGATGGGACCTGTGTGGAGGATGATATTTTGGTTAGAGATGAGATTGTATCTTTTTTCAGACCCTTTTGGGTCCCCAGAATAGTCAGCAGGATATTGATAGGGTTGCCCTTAAATCTGCAATTACTTGGCATGTGACTGCTGAGCAGAGTGAGTCTCTCGTCCGGGAGGTTTCTGATAAGAAGATTAAGGCTGTCTTGTTAGCGTTGAAGGACAATAAAGCTCCAGGCCCAGATGGTTTTAATTCGGGTTTCTTTAAGAAGTCTTGGAGTGTTATAGGGGATGATGTCCTTTGTGCTATTCACTCTTTCTTTTCCTCTCGGCGTCTCTTGAGGCAGGTTAATGCTACTTCTATTGCTCTGATTATTAAGATTCCCAACCCTTCCCAAGTTAAGGATTATCGGCCTATTTCTTGTTGCAACACTATTTACAAGTGAATTGCTAAGCTTATTGCGAATATGATCAAGGTTATCATTCCTTCACTGATCAGTCATAATCAATATGCTTTTATTGCGGGTAGGCGTATCAGCGACAATATTCTTTTGTGTCAGGAATTGGTTCGGATTATCATCGGTCTAGTGGTTTCCTGAGATGTGCTCTTAAGATTGACTTGATGAAAGCTTATGATATTGTTCATTGGGACTTTTTGGTTGAGGTTCTGCGGACTGTTGGTTTTCCAGAGAGGATGGTGGGTTGGATTCAGGAGTGTATGACTTCTACTAGGTTTTATGTGTCTATTAATGGGAAGTTACATGGTTTTTTCTCTGGGGGTCGCGGTTTGCGACAAGGTGATCCTATGTCTCCTTATCTCTTTGTCTTGGCTATGGAAGTTCTGTCAGGCTTACCTCATAAAATGGATCTTAATCAGGATTTCAAATTCCATGGGCGGTGTTCTAAGAACCGTCTCACTCATCTTTGCTTTGCGGATGACCTTATGATTTTCTGTAAAACGGATGCCTCCTCAGTTTCCTTGATCATGGATTGTCTCAAGTAGTTCAGTGGTTTATCAGGTTTAATCTCGAATCCTGCTAAAATTCATTTCTTCTCATTTAGTATCTCTTCTACCCTTCAGGACCAGCTGCGTCATATTCTCGACTTCCAAATAGGGATTCTTCCAGTGCGGTATCTGGGAGTCCCTTTGATTTTTACTAAACTCCGGGCCTCAGATTGTGCTTCACTTGTGAATCGTATTGTTATGCAGGCTAAAAGTTAGAGTAGTAAGTTTATCTCTTATGCGGGGCGGCTTCAGCTCATTAAATCTGTTTTATTCTCCATTCAAGTTTATTGGTCTTCTCTATTTATTCTTCCTAAGTCTTTTATTAGGAAGGTGCAGACGATTCTTCGTTCTTTCCTTTGGAAGGGTAGTGAGCTCACCTCTTCTGGGGCGAAAGTGGCTTGGAGTAGAGTTTGTTTACCTCCCAAGGAGGGGGGTTGGGGATTAAGAGATTGGAATCTTAGAATAGAGCAGCTATTGTTAAGCACATTTGGTTCCTTTGTTCTGGCCAGGTTTCTTCTTGGTCGAATTGGGTTCAGTCTTATTTGTTGAGGGGGAGAAGTTTTTGGGAGGTGCCTTACCCTACAGATTACTCTTGGAGTTGGCGTAAGATTTTGAAGCTTCGTTCGTGGTCCCGGCAGCAGATGAGAGTTACGATTGGGAATGGTGAGAAGACTTTATTGTGGTTTGATTTTTGACATCCTATGGTCCGATTGTGGATACGTTGGGTGATAGAGTGATTTATGACTCTGGCTTGGATAGGATGGCTACAATTACTTCCATTATTTCTGATCTTCTTGGCAATGGCCCCCATCTAGGTTTGCCGCCCTTGTTGATCTGGCTCTGGCCCTTCTTCCGAATCCTTCTAGCTTGAGGGAGGATGAGCTGGTTTGGGTGGATGATAGTAGAGGGAGATTTTCAGTGGATAGTGCCTCGAATGCTATGCAGTCAATGGGAACCTTGGTGCATTGGTTTCGAGTTGTTTGGTTCCGGAAGGCTATTCCCCGCCATTCCTTTTTGTTTCGGATGTCTATTCAGGGAGGCCTTTGTACTCAGGATAGTTTGATGAGGTTTGGTATCTCTGCTTGCTCGCGCTGTATTTTATGTGGTTGTTCTAGTGAGGATATTGATCATCTTTTCTTCCAGTGCTCCTTCTTTTCTAAGGTTTGGTCGACTGTACTGGCTATGTGTGGTTAGATTGGAGTTGCCGAGATTGGCTTCAGACTGTTGAGTGGATGTGTCAGTTTTCTGACACCTCTTTACGTATTTACTTGTTCGGCTGTCCTTTGCCGCGTCATTTACCATTTATGGAGGGAGAGGAATGCCCGCACTCATGATGTGCCTCTTCAGCCTGTTTCTGTCATGCTTAATGATATTGTTTTTTATGTTCGGAATCGTGCCAGCTTTTTACGGAAGGTGAATCCATCTTATGACAATAAATGGCTTCACCTATCCTGGCACTTGCCTGATGACATTTTCTGTTGATCTTCTTTTGCTTGTAGCCTTTCGGCTTTTCTTCTAGGAGGGCCTATCCTCTCTAGTAGTCTGGGGTATTCTCCTTTGCTCTTGTATAGTTTTCTTTTTGTTAATACACTTACTTCATCCAAAAAAAAGTATCAGGGGACCAAGAGTGTTGAGGATTATTACACAGAGATTGAAGTTGCTATGATAAGGGAAAGTGTAGTTGAGGATGTAGAGGCTACTATGGCACGGTTTCTATGGGGCTTATACAGAGAGATTGCTAACATGGTGGAGTTGCATCATTATATTGATTTGGAGGATATGCTTCACATGGCTATCAAGGTAGAGAGGCAACTCAAGAAAAAGTCCACATCCAGATTTGGTACTCAGGCTACTTCTGCATGGAAAGGGAAGTGGATTCCGAATGAGAAGTGGGATGGAGGTTTTGACAAGCCTAGAGGCGAGTTCAGTGGAGTCTTTAATAAGCTTAGGGGCGAACCTAGTGCCAACGGTAAAGAGGCTACAGAACCGAGTAAAACTAGACAAAACCTGAGGGTACAACTACTAGAACTAAGGATGTAAGGTGTTTTAAATGTTTGAGCATAGGACACTATGCTTCATAATGTCCCAATAGACGTACCTTAGTGATTGATAAGAAGAGTGGAGATGTGTACTCTACTGATAGTGAGGTTGATGATGAGATGCCAGAGGTGGAGGATACCAGTGATCACGAGGGAGCTGCATACCCGCTGGATAACTTGACCTTAGTTGTCAAGAGTGCTTTGAGTGCACTAGTTGTAGAGGATGAGAGTACACAGCAGATGGAGAACATATTCCACACTGGGTGTTGTGTGAATGGCAAGAAGTATAGTATGATCATAGATGGGGGCAGTTGTACTAATGTTTTTAGCACAACTTTGATTGAGCGATTGGGGTTGAGTTGCTTGAGACACCAAAAGCCGTATAAGTTGCAATGGTTAAATGATTGTGGGGAAATCAATGTGACAAAGCAGGTATTATTGAGCTTTACTATTAGGCCACACACAGATGATGTCCTATGTGATGTGATACCGATGCATGCTCATATTCTTTTGGGCAGACAGTGGCAATTTGATAAGAAGGTTATTCATGATGGGTTCAAGAACAAGTACTCTTTTAGCATAAGGGAAAACCCATTACATTATACTCACTTACACCTGCACAAGTCCATGAAGATCAGGTTAAGTTGCAACTTGAGCGTGACAAAGAGAGAGCGAATGGAAACACCATCTTGGGTGAGACTAGTGAGAGTGATGTATCTAGTGAGTAAAATAAGGGGAAACAAAATGGAGAGATAAAAAGAGTTTCCACATAGGTGAGGGTGAAGCGAGGAAAGCATTCAAGGCTAGCAAGCTCATGCTATTGTTAGTCTATAAAGAGCCTTATATTTATTTTACTAACATTGAGCCTTTGCTTCCTATATCTATTTCATCTCTTTTACATGAGTACAGTGACGTACTGACGGAGGACATACTAGTGGGATTCCACCCATTAGAGGTATTGAGCACCAGATAGACTTCATACCTGGAGCAGTCATTCCTAACAGACCGGCTTATAGGAGCAATCCTGAGGAGACAAAGGAGCTATAAAGGCAAGTACATGAGTTGATGGACAAGGGGTATGTTAGGGAAAGCATGAGTCCTTGTGCAGTACCAGTGCTTCTAGTTCATGAGAAAGATGGGACCTGGCGTATGTGTGTTGATTGTCGGGCTATCAATAATATTACGGTAAAGTATCGTCACCTCATTCCTAGACTAGATGACATGTCGGATGAATTGCATGGTTCCAAAATTTTAGTAAGATTGATTTAAAGAGTGGATTCCATCAAATTCGCATGAGAGAGAGAGATGAGTGGAAAACTGCATTTAAGACTTAGTCTGGTTTGTATGAATGACATCTTAGTTTACAGTAAAACAGTAGATGAACATGTTATGCAATTGAAGCATGTTGTTGATGTGTTAAGGCAGGAAAAACTGTATGCTAACTTTGATAAGTGCACTTTTTGTATAGATTGAATTGTTTTCCTTGGATTTGTTGTGAGTGCAGATGGCATTCGAGGTAGATTTGGAAAAGGTGAAGGCAATTCAGGATTGGCCAACACAAACAACAGTGACAGAAGTCAGAAGCATCCATGGATTAACAAGCTTCTACCGTAGATTTGTTAAAGACTTCAGTAGTAGTGCAGCACCACTGACTGAAGTAGTGAAGAAGACTATTGGCTTCAAATGGGGTGAAGAGCAGGAGCGTGCATTCCAGGATCTGAAAATGAAGTTGTGCAGTGCACCAGTCTTGGCACTACCCAACTTTGAGAAGACATTTGAGATTGAGTGTGATGCATCCGGGATAGGCATTGGAGCGGTTCTTATGCAAGAAAAGCGACCAATAGCTTACTTTAGTGAGAAGCTGAATGGAGCAGTTTTGAGGTATCGCACATATGACAAGGAGTTGTATGCGCTAGTGAGAGCCCTTGAGACTTGGCAGCATTATTTGCGGCCTCAAGTGTTTGTGATCCATACAGATCATGAATCATTGAAGTATCTGAAGGGCCAAGGTAAGTTGAACAAATGACACGCAAAATGGTTAGAGTTTGTTGAGACATTTCCATATGTAATCCGCTACAAACAAGGTAAGGAAAATATTATCGCCGATGTATTTTCGCGAAGGTATACTTTACTTATTTCATTGAGTGCAAGAATGCTTGGGTTTGAATTTATTGAGAACTTTATGCTAGTGATATTGACTTTAGTACTATCTATGCTTCATGTGAAGAGTCTGCTTTTAGTAAATTCTACCAATATTATGGGTTTCTATTTATGGAGAATAGATTATGCATTCCTGTTTGTAGTATGCCTCAGTTGTTAGTGAGGGAAACACATTGGGGAGGTTTAATGGGGCACTTTGGCATTGCCAAAACCTTGGAGTATTGAGTGAACATTTTTATTGGCCTAAAATGCAAAGAGATATTGAGCGTTTGTGTGATAAATGCTTACTTGTAAACATGCTAAATCTAAGGTTATTCCTCATGGGTTGTATACACCATTGCATGTACCTAGTGAGCCATGGGTAGATGTATCGATGGACTTTATCTTGGGTTTACCTAGGACTATGAAGGGTAGAGATTCCATCTTTGTAGCAGTTGATAGGTTCAATAAGATGCCACACTTTAAGCATGTCATAAAACTGATGATGCCACTAACATTGCTGACTTATTCTTTAGAGAAGTAGTACGACTCCATAGGATTCCACGGAGTATAGTTTCATATCGTGATGTCAAATTCCTTAGTCACTTTTGGAAAGTTTTATTGGGTAAGTTGGGAACTAAACTTTTGTATTCTACTACTTGCCACCCCTAGACTGATGGCCAGACCGAGGTTGTTAATAGGACTTTGACTCAGTTATTGCGTACTATTATCAATAAGAACTTAAAAACCTGGGAGGATTGTTTGCCTTTTGTTGAATTTGCATATAATCGTAGTATTCATTCCTCTACATCTTACTCACCATTTGAAATTATTTACGGTTTTCACCTATCCTGGCACTTGCCAGATGACATTTTTTGTTGATCTTCTTTTGCTTTTAGCCTTTCGGCTTTTCTTTTAAGAGGGTCCGTCCTCTCTAGTAGTCTGGGGTGTGCCCCTTTGCTCTTGTATAGTTTTCTTTTGGTTAATACACTTACCTTATCCCAAAAAAAAAGTAATAGAGCAAATACAATGAAAGAATGAGCAATATGCTTCTCATGCTAATAAGGGAAGAAAGTGTGTGGTATTTCAGCCTGGAGATTGGGTTTGGGTACACATGTGCAGGAGAGATTTCCTGAACAACGTAAATCTAAGCTACAACCAAGAGGGGATGGTCCATTCCAAGTCTTGGAACGGATTAATGATAATGCATACAAGCTGGATTTACAAGGAAAGTATAATGTGTCTGCTACATTTAATATTTCTGACTTAACTCCTTTTAATGCAGGTACAGATTCGAGGTCGAATCCTTTTCACAATGTTTCCTTTTCACTATGATGTTGAAAAACATAGTGAAGCTGAACAGGTGTGTGAGGAGGTCTTTGCAAGTATGGTTGAGATAGTGGCCATGAGTGATGATGAAGCTGGGAGAGCTGGTGAAAAGAAAGTAGATGTGGTAGTGAAGTTTTTCCATAACATTTTCTCTATTGTTTATGCTTTTTCATCGCAGGTACAAAGGGTCAAGTATGATTCTTTTCTATTTCATTATCATTGTCCAATTGATTTTGTCATAACTATCTATGATCCGGGTTCGGATTCGAGGACGAATCCATTTCAAGAGAAGGAGAATGACATGATCCAAGGGACAACATTTGACATGAATGCAGTCACTCAAGGAACATTAGAGCCTTTGCAATTGCCAACAGGCCCAATCACATGCCAAAGAGCTAAGAAGATCACAGACGCAATAGCAGGGCCAGAGTTTGCATATAATAGATGCATTCATCCTTCTAGTTTTTACTCGCCTTATGAGATTGATTATGATTCGAATTCTTTAACTCCTATGGATTTATTATCTTTGATTGTTATTAAGCTAGGGAGTATGAATGATAAGGGAAAAGCATAGTTGGTGAGAATAATGGTTTCCAACGCTTTGTCTTTGACCCCGGCAATTGGATGTGGCTTTATATGCAAGAGGAAAATATCCAAGTTGAAACCAAGAGGAGATGGACCTTTTCAAGTCTTGGAAAGGATCAATGATAATGCATATAAGCTGGATTTGCAAGGTAAGTATAATGTATCTGTTACTTTTAATATTTCTGACTTAACTCATTTTGATGCAGGTTCAGATTCGAGGTCGAATCCTTTTCAACAAGGAGGGAATGACATGATTCCAACCACACCAGAGACATTACAGGATGCAGCTAACAACTTGGAAGAACCCATGGAGTTGTCCACAGGTCCAATCACACGCCAAAGAGCACAGAAGATCATAGAGGCCTTTGCGGCTATGTGACCAGTTGCAGCAACCAAGTCAAGTGCACACCAGAGACACATATGGGCATGACCAGAGAGGTCCCCAAGCTATTTCATGTGACCCAGATCAGCTCAAACTGAAGCATAGCAGAGCAGCTTCAGCATCAGCACCCTTTTGACCTATTTTGGGACTATGTTGAATTCGGCCAAATGGGGGCAATTTTGTCATTTTTGCTCGACATGTTGACTTTATTTATGATGTAATTAGCATGGTTGACTATGCCATTAGACTTAATTATGCTTAGAACTCTACTTAGCCGGAAGCACGTCAATTTACTATAGCATGTAAGCACCTCAATTAGCTTAAGTGAGATTAGCTTCTAATTTTTGTTTTAAGTTTATTAGGTGCAAAAGGACCGTAATGGTTGTGGTTGAGGTGCTTGACTTAGGGCTTTTGGTAATTTTAGCTCTAGGGTCATTTTAGTATTTTTACTCTCTTGTAACCCTTATTATATGACTCTTCTCTGTATTTTTGAGGAACCAATGTAATAGACAGCATTTTGAACAAGTGAAAAGCTTGAGCTTTCCATGGCTATGGCCAAAACCTTGTTGAGGGAGGGATTCCCCTTTTCAAGTTCAAATTGACTTATCTAAGCTTGGCAACTTAGTGGCGTCTCCATTGCTAGCAAAATACAATCTGATTTCATGCTTGTGGTTATCATGGACGTGAGTTTCATGGTGGTTAGGGGCTGATCTTGGTTGGGTTTTGTTCCTACAAAATCAGTATTCAAAGTTCTTGGGGTTTTGAGAAAGATGCTTGAGGTTTGCTTGGTTTCCAACCCAAGTGAGTTTCTTGTCAGTTTCTTTTGTATCACTATTTAAGCTTTCTTTCTTTTTCATTTTAAACAATCAATCAACGAAATTTGTAAACTCAAAAGCTTAAAGCTTTGGCTATGGCCGAATTCTTGTGATGGAGGGATTACCCTTTTCAAGTTTGAATCGACTTATCTAAGTTTGGCAAACTTAGTGACGTCTCCATTGCTAGCAAAACACTACAAGGATTCATCTTAATGGTTCTCAAGGACAAGTCTTTGTGGATCTTCTTGTGGCCTTGGAAGGATTTTGTTCCTGCAAAATCAAATTCGCGGTTCTTGTGGTTCTATCTGTTGCTTAGGGTTTGCTTGGATTTCGAATCCAAGTGGGTTTCTTGTCAAAAATCCAGAGGCATAGAATAAGCCAATTGGAGCAAATTAGCTGACCTCGCTGATGGCCAGTGCCAACAGTTACCATCAATAGTAGCGGCCACCCTAGCCATCTTATCTAGTCCTGAATCATAAATGACTCTCTCTCCCAAGGCATCCACGATTGGTCCCAAAGGGTGTCAATTGTCATACCATAATAAAGCCTTCTCACCATTCCCAATCTAAATCCTCATCCTACGACGCACAAAATTACGAAGGCCTATAATTTTCCGCCAACTCCAAGAACAATCACTAGGACAAGTAACTTCCCAAAAACTACGCCCCGCAACAAGTAAGAATGTACCCACGTAGCTAACACTAACCCTTTACTTCCTTTGTCCATTTCATCTTTTTTGCAGGAATTCAATGACCTGCTGACAGAGGACATTCCTAGTGGGCTCCCACCCATTAGAGGTATTAAGCACCAGAAAGATTTCATACCTGGCGCAATCATTCCCAATAGACAGCTTACCGAAGCAATCCGGAGGAAACAAAGGAACTTCAGAGGCAAGTGCAGGGAGTTGATGGAGAAAGGGTATGTCAGAGAAAGTATGAGTCCCTGTGCGGTACCATTTCTTCTAGTTCCTAAGAAAGATGGGACATGGAGCGTTGATTGTCGAGCGGTCAATAATATAACGATAAAGTATCGTCACCCTATTCCTAGACTAGATGACATGTTAGATGAATTACATGGTTCTAAAATTTTCAGTAAGATTGATTTAAAGAGTGGATACTATCAAATTCGCATGAGAGAGGGAGATTAGTGGAAAACTGCATTTAAGACCAAGTATGGCCTGTATGAATGGTTAGTTATGTCATTTGGTCTTACAAATGCACATAGTACATTTATGAGATTGATGAATCATGTTATGCGTGCATTTATAGGTAGGTTTGTTGTAGTTTATTTTGATGATGACATCTTAGTTTACAGTAAAACAATAGATGAGCATGTTATGCATTTGAAGCATGTTATTGATGTGTTAAGGCAGGAGAAACTGTATACTAACATTGATAAGTGCACTTTTTGTATGGATAGAATGGTCTTAAGCACTTGCAATACATGTTTTGAGTTATCATGGGCAATGTTTCATGGTGGTTTAGGTCTGATCTTGGATGAGTTTTGTTCTTACAAAATCATTGATTAAGGTTCTTGGGGCTTAAAGAAAAATACTTGGGGTTTGCTGGATTCGCATCCTAGTGAGTTTCTTGTCATTTGGTATCAGAGCTCAGGGTTCCAAGGTCTGATTTCCTATCTAAATTCGTCGTTTGAATCTGTTTTAAATTTTCATTCTTTGTTGTTTTCGTTTCAGTTCTTATTGGATCTTGTTTCTGTTTTTGTTTTTTTTTGTTTCTAGGTTAATACCTTGTTTTGAAATTCTTTTGTCAGAATCTGGGTTTTGTTGTGTTCTTCATATCAGTTCATCATATTTGTTATTTCTGAATCTGGGTTTTTTTTTGTGTTCTTCATATCAGTTCATGATATTTGTTATTTCTGGATCTGGGTTTATGTTGTGTTCTTCATACAGTTCATCTTTTACATTCTGTTCTTTAGCATATGTTAAAGAAATAAGCATGTCCATAAACGGCTGTGTGAATTATTCCTGAAAACCTAGTGAATAAAAAAAAAAAACAGAAGGAAAAAGAAAAGAATATCAGTGAGTTGAACATCATTACCAGACTTCTTAAAGAATTAGACTTTGAATCCCATTTCATATCGAACTTGAATATCAGTGAGTTGATACTTAGCCTTATTTTTTTTCGAACTTGGGTGGCAGTGATCACTTGAGCAGAAAAAAAGAGTAAAAAAGTCGAAAAATTTGGTTGAATCTAGTTTGTTCCATATTATCATTTAGGTGCCCATGGAGGGTATTCCATCAAAATTTCTATAGAGGTGCCAAATTTTCTCCCGAATTTGCATACACCGTGAATTTGCATGTTTATTTGTTTCTCATCGTGCTAATTGTGTATTTCCTTATTCCAAATACTCTAGCTTAGGTATTATTGATTGAGTCATCGTCTTTATTATTCTTATTCTCATTTTCCACCTGCCTCATATATATACATTATTGGGTATTTGTGTTTCATGCTGGCTTGAGGACTACACTTGGTTTTGTATTCTTGGATTGAGTGTGATTCGTATTTGAATTGAGGAAGAACTCAAGAGTGGTAAAAGGCAGTGATTGTGAGCACAGTATCGGGTAAAAGCCAATAGAGCGCAAACACGAGTGGAGTGATATCATTCGAGTGTAAACACGTGAGATTGTGAGGATTTACATATTTGCTTTACTTTCTTGTTTTTCTAATCTGTTTGTTTAGTGTTGAGATGGCAGGTCCAAATCTAACCATTGATGAAAAGCTTGAGGCTTTGGATAGAAAATTTACAGATATGATGGAGAACATGAATACTACTTAGAGAGACTGTCCAAGAGTGTAGAGAGTATTCAAACTGGTAGTGGTCCCAGAGCACCACCACCTCATAATGAACCACCACAGTATGTACCACCAGATGAAGAGGAAGTTGAAAATGAGTTTGATGATTCTGATGATCTTGATGATGTGGAAGAGAGAATTCAGCCTGGGCATGATAGGAGGCCTAATAGGAGGTTTGATAGGAGGAATGATAGGAGGGAAAGACGATTTGATGGTAGAGGTGCATTTGATGACAGAAGAAAGGATTATGATCGGAGGGGATATGGTAGAAGAGGAGATGTAGATGGTGATCTAGGTAGCATCAAGATCAAGATACCAACCTTTCAGGGTAAAAATGATCCCAAGGCTTACTTAGAATGGGAAAGGAAAATTGAGCTGATTTTTAACTGTCATCACTACTCAGACGATAAGAAGATCAATTTGGTAGCAATTGAGTTTACGGATTATGCTATGATTTGGTGGGACCAGATTGCTTCTACTCGGAGGAGAAATTATGAGAGACCAGTTCAAACATGGGAGGAACTTAGGGGTCTCATGAGAAAGAGGTTTATACCCGGCCATTACTATAGGGAGTTATATCAAAAATTACCGCATCTGTATCAGGGGATCAAGAGTGTTGAGGATTATTACACAGAGATGGAAGTTACTATGATCAGGGCAAGTGTAGTTGAGGATGCAGAAGATACTATGGCACGGTTTCTAGGGGGCTTAAATAGAGAGATTGCCAACGTGGTGGAGTTGCATCATTATGTTGATTTGGAGGATATGCTTCACATGGCTATCAAGGTAGAGAGGCAACTCAAGAAAAAGTCCACATCCAGATTTGGTACTCAAGCTACTTCTGCATGGAAAGGGAAGTGGGTTCCGAATGAGAAGCGGGATGGGGGATTTAACAAGCCAAGAGGCGAGTTTAGTGGAGGCTTTAATAAGCCTAGGGCTGAACCTAGTGCCAAGGGTAAAGAGGCGGCAGAACCCAGTAAAACTAGTCCAAAACCTAATGGTACAACTACTAGAACTAAGGATGTCAAGTGTTTTAAATGTTTGGGCATGGGACACTATGCTACAGAATGTCCCAATAGACGTACCTTAGTGATTGATAGGAAGAGTGGGGATGTGTACTCTACTGATAGTGAGGTTGATGATGAGATGCCAGAGTTGGAGGATACCAGTGACCACGAGGGAGCTGCATACCCGCTGGATAACTTGTCCTTAGTTGTCAAGCGTGCTTTGAGTGCACTGGTTGTAGAGGATGAGAGTACGCAGCAGAGGGAGAACATATTCCACACTAGATGCCGTGTGAATGGCAAGGGGTGTAGTATGATCATAGATGGGGGCAGTTGTACTAATGTTGCTATCACAACTTTGATTGAGCGATTGAGGTTGAGTTGCTTGAGACTAGACCCGGCCGGCGGTTCGGTTCCAGTTCAGAACCGAACCGAACCGGCCGGTTTCCGGTTCCACAAGTGTGGAACCGGAACCTAAAACCGAACCGGAACCGAACCGATTCGGTTCCAGTTCGGTTCGGTTCCGTTTATTTTTTTTTTAATTAATTTATAGAATTTTAGAATTTTTTTGATACCAAAAATGCCCCTAAATATAACCGTTATTAGGGGTACATTAGTAATTTTATTTTATATAAAAAATATTTTTTTTAAATTCTTTATTATTTTTTTTAGGCAGGGAGCCAAACGGCTCCCTGCATCCCCCAATGGCTACTAGCCGTTGGGGGAATTAGGGTTCCTGTTGGAACCCTACGGTTCCAACAAGAACCCGACGGTTCCAACTGGAACCGTTCGGTTCCGGTTGGAACCGTCCTAACCGGTGGAACCGTACGGTTCACCGGTTCGGACCGGTTCGAGTTGGGGTGGAACCCCAACTGAACCGGTCCAATTCCGGTTCGGTTCCGGAACCGGTTGGAACCGGAACCTTCCGGTTCCAACCGGTTCGGTTCCGATTCCGATCCGAAACCGTGGCCGGGTCTACTTGAGACACCCAAAACCATATAAGTTGCAGTGGTTAAATGATTGTGGGGGTAATAAATGTGACAAAGCAAGTATTGTTGACCTTTACTATTGGGCCATACAAAGATGATGTCCTATGTGATGTGATACCGATGCATGCTGGACATATTCTTTTGAGCAGGCCGTGGCAATTTGATAAGAATGTTATTCATGATG
Source organism: Zanthoxylum bungeanum (assembly GCA_019454045.1). Classification (NCBI taxonomy): domain Eukaryota; kingdom Viridiplantae; phylum Streptophyta; class Magnoliopsida; order Sapindales; family Rutaceae; genus Zanthoxylum; species Zanthoxylum bungeanum. Next base: position 67,910 of record SKCR01039571.1, on the reverse strand, counting down.
GGTTCAAGAATAAGTACTCCTTTCAGCATAAAGGAAAACCCATTACATTATACCCACTTACACCTAAGTCCATGAAGATCAGGTTAAGTTGCTACTTGAGCGTGACAAAGAGAGAGCAAAGGGAAACATCACCTTGGGTGAGGCTAGTGAGAGTGCTAAATCTGGTGAGAAAAATCAAGCTAAGGCCGTGGGAGTTCCTAAGGGGAGTGTGAGTCAACGTGAGGGGGAAGCAAAAGAGTTAAAAAAAGTTTCTACATGGGGGAAGGTGAAGCGAGGAAAACGTTCAAGGCTAGCAAATCCATGCAATTGTTAGTCTACAAGGAGCCTCATGTTTATTTTACTAACACTGACCCTCTGCTTCACGTGTCTATTTCATCTCTTTTGCAGGATTACAGTGACATACTGACCGAGGATATTCCTAGTGGGCTTCCACCCATTAGAGGTATTGAGCACCAGATAGACTTCACACCTAGAGCATTCATTCCCAATAGGCCAGCTTATAGGAGCAACCCTGAGGAAACGAAGGAACTTCAAAGGCAAGTGCGGGAGTTGATGGAGAAAGGGTATGTCAGAGAAAGTATAAGTCCCTGTGTGGTACCAGTTCTTCTAGTTCCTAAGAAAGATGGGACGTGGCGTATGTGCATTGATTGTCGAGCTATCAATAATATTACGGTAAAATATCATCACCCTATTCCTAGACTAGATGACATGTTGGATGAATTGCATGGTTCTAAATTTTTTAGTAAGATTGACTTAAAGAGTGGATACCATCAAATTCGCATGAGGGAGGGAGATGAATGGAAAACTGCCTTTAAGACCAAGTATGGCTTGTATGAATGGTTAGTTATGCCATTTGGACTTTCAAACGCACCTAGCACATTTATGAGATTGATGAATCATGTTATGCGTGCATTTTTAGGTAAGTGTATTGTGGTTTATTTTGATGACATCTTAGTTTACAGTAAAACATTAGATGAGCATGTCATGCACTTGAAGTATGTTCTTGATGTGTTAAGGCAAGAAAAACTATATGCTAACTTTGATAAGTGCACTTTTTGTATGGATAAAATTATTTTCCTTGGATTTGTTGTGAGTGCAGATGGCATCGAGGTAGATTTGGAAAAGGTGAAGGCAATTCAAGATTAGCCAACACCAACAACGGTGACAGAAGTCAGAAGCTTCCATGGATTAGCTAGCTTCTATCGTAGATTTGTTAAAGACTTCAGTAGTATTGCGGCACCACTGACTGAAGTAGTGAAGAAGACTGTTGGCTTCAAATGGGGTGAAGAGCAGGAGCGTGCATTCTAGGATCTGAAAATGAAGTTATACAGTGCACCGGTCCTGGCACTACCAAACTTTGAGAAGACATTTGAGATTGAGTGTGATGCATCTAGAGTAGGCATAGGAGCGGTTCTTATGCAAGAAAAGCGACCAATAGCCTACTTTAGTGAGAAGCTTAGTGGAGTCGTTTTGAGATACCCCACATATGACAAGGAGTTGTATGCGCTAGTGTGAGCCCTTGAGACTTGGCAGCATTATCTATGGCCTCGAGAGTTTGTGATCCATACAGATCACGAGTCATTGAAGCATTTAAAGGGACAAGGTAAGCTTAACAAAAGGCACGCAACGTGGTTAGAGTTTGTTGAGACATTTCCATATGTCATCCGCTACAAACAAGGTAAGGAAAACATTGTCGCCGATGCACTATCGCGAAGGTATGCTTTACTTACTTCATTGAGTGCAAGAATGCTTGGGTTTGAATTTATTAAAGAACTTTATGCTAGTGATACTTACTTTAGTACTATCTATGCTGCATGTGAAAAGTCTACTTTTAGTAAATTCTACCAACATGATGGGTTTCTGTTTAGGGAGAATAGATTATGGATTCCTGTCTGTAGTATGCGTGAGTTGTTAGTGAGGGAAGCACATGGGGGAGGTTTAATGGGGCACTTTGGCATCGCCAAAAACTTAGGGGTATTGAGTGAACATTTCTATTGGCCTAAAATGCTGAGAGATATTGAGCGTTTGTGTGATAAATGCTTAACTTGTAAACAGGCTAAATCTAAGGTTATGCCTCATTAGTTGTATACACCATTGCCTATACCTAGTGAGCCAAGGGTAGATATATCGATGGACTTTATATTGGGTTTACCTAAGACTAGGAAGGGTAGAGATTCCATCTTTGTAGTGGTTGATAGGTTCAGTAAGATGACACACTTTATAGCATGTCATAAAACTGATGATGCCACTAACATTGCTGACTTGTTCTTTAGAGAAGTTACGACTCCATGGGATTCCACGGAGTATAGTTTCAGATCGTGATGTTAAATTCCTTAGTCACTTTTGGAAAGTTTTATGGGGTAAGTTGGGAACTAAACTTTTGTATTCTACTACTTGCCACCCCCAACTGATGGCCAAAACGAGGTTGTTAATAGGACTTTGACTTAGTTATTGCGTACTATTATCAATAAGAACTTAAAAACTTGGGAGGACTGTTTACCTTTTGTTGAATTTGTATATAATCGTAGTATTCATTCCTCTACATCGTACTCACTATTTGAAATTATTTATGGTTTTCAGCCACTAACTCCATTAGATTTATTACCATTGCCTGTTGATGAGCATGTGGGGTTAGATGGAAAAAGGAAAGCCGATTTGGTGAAGCATATACATGAGAAAGCAAGAGAGCACATACAGAGAAAGAATGAGCAATATGCTTCTCATGCTAATAAAGGAAGAAAGCGTATGGTATTTCAGCCTGGAGATTGGGTTTGGGTACACATGCGCAAGGAGAGATTTCTTGAACAACGTAAATCTAAGCTACAACCGAGAGGGGATGGTCCATTTCAAGTCTTGGAACGGATTAATGACAATGCATACAAGCTGGATTTACAGGGTAAGTATAATGTGTCTGCTACATTTAATGTTTCTGACTTAACTCCTTTTGATTCATGTACAGATTCGAGGTTGAATCCTTTTCAAGAGGGAGGGGATGACATGATCCAAGCCACTCGTGAAGCATCAAAGGACATGGCTAATAATACAATAGACCCATTAAAGTACCGGAAGGGCCAATTACAAGACAGAAGACCAAAAGACTCAGAGAAGCAATGGCGGGATTATTTCGGAGTTTATTGGCCGATTACAACAAACAAATAGAGACACACATGTGGGCTTCAATGGAGAGGGCCCAAAGACATTTCACTTGGCCCAAATCAGTTCTGATTGAAGCTTTATAGACCTTTGAAGACTTAAAGACTTTGGCATTTTTGTAATTTCGAATTTAGGGGCATTATTATCTTTATACTTTTAGGGTTTCTTTTGTAACACTATTTGACATGAGTCCAACCACACCAGAGACATTACAGGATGCAGCTAACAACTTGGAAGAACCCATACAGTTGCCAGCAGGGCCAATCACACGCCAAAGAGCAAAGAAGATCAGAGAGGCCTTTGCGGGACTAGCTCAGAGCTATGTGACCAGTTGCAGCACCAAGTCAAGTGCACACCAGAGACACATATGGGCATAACCAGAGAGGTCCCCAAGCTATTTCATTTGACCCAGATCAGCTCAGACTGAAGCATAGCATAGCAGCTTCAGCACCAGCACCCTTTTGACCCGATTTCACCCATTTTGGGATTATGTTGAATTCGGCCAAATTGGGGCATTTTTGTCATTTGTGCTTGACATTTTGACTTTATTTATGATGTAATTAGCATGGTTGACTATGCCATTAGGCTTAATTATGCTTAGATTTGTACTTAGCCGGAAGCACGTCAATTTTTTTTTTTTTGGATAAGGTAAGTATTATAACCAAAAGAAAAACTATACAAGAGCAAAGGGGAAACCCCCGGGATCTAGAGAGGACAGGCCCTCCTAGAAGAAAGCCAAACGGCTACAAGAGATCAACTAAAGATGTCATCGGGCAGGTGCCACGAAAGGTGAAGCCATTTATTGTCATAAGATGGATTCACCTTACGTAAAGAACTAACACGATTCCAAACATCAAAAACAATATCATATAGAAGAACAGAAACTGGCCTAAGAGGCATATCATGAGTGCGAGCATTCCTCTCCCTCCATATATGGTATACTGACGCAGCAAAGGACAGACGAACCAGAAGATGACATAAAGAGGCACCGGAGAACTGACAAAGCCACTCAACAGTTTGGCGCCAATCTCGGCAACTCCAATCTAAACCACACATGGCTAGCACAGACGACCAAACCCTCGATGAAAAGAGGCACTGAAAGAAAATATGATCGATGTCCTCACTCGAACAACCACAAAGAATACACCGCGAGCATGTGGATATACCAAATTTCATCAGACTGTCATGAGTACAAAGGCCACCCTGGATAGACATCCAAAGAAGAAAAGAATGGCGGGGAATAGATTTCCGGAACCAGACAACTCGGGACCAACATCTCATCTCAGGTCTCCTTGACCTCAAAGCATTCCAGGCACTATCCACAGAAAATCTTCCCTGTCTATCATCCTCCCAAACCAGCACATCCTCCCTTAAACTAGAAGGAGACGGAAGATGAGTCTGAGCCAAATCAACAAGAGCAGCAGATCTAGAAGGGGGCCAATGCCAAGCAGAATCAGAGATAATGGAAGCAACTGTCGCCATCCTATCTAAGCCAGAATCATAAATCACTCTCTCGCCCAACGAGTCCACAATCGGGCCTACAGGATGCCAATTATCAAACCACAATAAAGTCGACTCACCATTCCCAATACTCACTCTCATCCACCGACGGGACCAAGAACGAAGCTCCAAAATCTTACGCCAACTCCAAGAGCAATCAGAAGGACGAGGGATCTCCCAAAAACTTCTCCCCCTCAGTAAATAAGAGTAAACCCAAGTAGACCAAGAAGAACCTGGCCAGGACAGAGAAACCAAATATGCTTGACAATAGCCGCTCTATTCCAAGCTTCCAGACTCTTTATACCCAGCCCCCCCTCCTTAAGAGGTAAGCAAATTTTGCTCCAAGCTACTCTAGTCCCAGTAGGGATAAGCGCACTACCCTTCCAAAGGAAAGAACGGAGGATAGTCTCCACCTTCCTAATCACTGACTTAGGAAGAATAAATAAAGAAGACCAATAAACTTGAATGGAGAACAAAACAGACTTTATAAGCTGGAGCCGACCTGCATAAGAGAGAAACTTACAACTCCAACTTTTAGCACGCATAACAATACGATCCACAAGAGAAGCACAGTCAGAGGCCCTAAGTTTAGTAGAGATCAAAGGAACCCCCAAATACCTCACAGGAAGAGTCCCCACCTGGAATCTTAACACATCACGCAGTTGGTCTTGCATAGAAGGAGAGATGCCAGAAGAGAAGAGATGACTCTTAGCTGGATTCGGAATTAAACCTGATAAACCACTGAACTGCCCAATACAATCCTTGATCAATGAAACAGAGGATGCATCTGCTTTTCAAAAAATCATAAGGTCATCTGCAAAACAGAGATGAGTAAGACAGTCCTTTGAACACCGCCAGTGGAATTGGAAACCCGGATCAGTAGCCATATTACGAAGAAGGCCTGATAAAACTTCCATAGCCAAAACAAAAAGATAAGGAGACATAGGATCACCTTGTCGCAACCCACGACCCCCAGAGAAAAAACCATGCAGCTCTCCATTAATAGAAACAGAGAATCTAGTAGTAGACATACACTCCTGAATCCAACCCACCATCCTCTCATGAAAACCAACAGTCCGCAGAACCTCAACCAAAAAATCCCAACGAACAGTGTCATAAGCTTTCATCAAGTCAATCTTAAGAGCACACCTCGGGGAACCGCCATTCCGGTGATAATTCCGAACCAATTCCTGACACAAGAGAATATTGTCGCTAATACGCCTTCCCTCGACAAAAGCAGATTGATTCTGACTGATCACTGAAGGAAGGATGACCTTGATTCTGTTCGCAATCAGCTTAGCAATGCACTTGAAAATGGTGTTACAGCAAGAAATGGGCCTATAATCCTTAACCTGTGAGGGATTAGGAATCTTAGGAATCAGAGCAATAGATGTAGTATTTACCTGCCTCAAAAGACGACCAGAAGAAAAGAATGAATGAATAGCACATAAGACATCATTCCCCACAATATTCCAACACTTCTTAAAGAAACCCGAATTAAACCCATCCGGACCTGGAGCTTTATTGTCTTTCAGCCCGAACAAAACAGCCTTAATCTCCTCATCCACAACCTCTTGAGAAAGAGCCATACTCTGCTCCTCAGTCACATGTCTAGTAATAGCAGATTGGAGGGTCACCCTATCAAAATCCTGCTGACGATGCTGAGGCCCTAAAAGGGTCTCAAAAAAAGAAACAATCTCATCTCTAACCAAAGCTTCGTCCTCCACACGGGTCCCATCCTACTTAGTGATAGAAGTAATCTTACTACGACCATGAAAACTCTTCATAGCGGTAAAAAAGAACTTAGAATTCTGATCCCCAAGGTTAAGCCACTGAACACGAGATTTCTGTCTATTAAAACCTTCTTCAGCCCGACTTAAATTACCATAACTCACTGAAAGACGAGCTTCCTCAGCTAACAGAGCAGGGTCACTAGGAGAATCCTGTAAAGAACACTGCACTCTGTCCAGATCCTTCCTAATCTCCAAGACTCGACACGAAATCTTAGAGAAATGCTCAACATTAAATTTCTTCAAAGCCAACTTAACATTCTTCAGCTTACAACATAACCAGAACATAGGAGTACCATGAACATCAATATCCCAAGCCCTAGCCACAACAGAGAGAAAATCAGGATGATCCACCCAAAACTGAAAGAATTTAAAGGGTATTTTCCTCTTAGGGAGCTCTGCAAGCTTAACAACCATAAAGGAGTGATCAGAAATCCGAGAAGGAAGAAAACGGGCAGATGAACCCGGGAAAATACACTCCCAAGAAGGATTGACCAAAACGGGTCCAACTTGCGCCAAATAGGAGACTGAATCTGCTTATTAAACCAAGTAAACTTACACCCAGAGAACTGAAGATCATCCAAGCCAGCTTGACCCAAACAGCATCCCAAGTCATCTTTCCAAGCTGGCCAAGCCACAGAACCACCACTATGCTCAAACGGAGAACGGATAGCATTGAAGTCACCTAAAACAAGCCACGGGGAATCATCAACCATACTACCACTAGTAATCAGGTCAGCCCAAAGCTCTCGCCGCTGCTCGTAATCACACTCACCATAAACCACTGAAACTACACAATTCCACACCCCAGAAATAGGAGCCACACGGCAATGAATAACTTGAGCTGAGGACTGAATAATGCTAACAACAACGTCACTAGGGTTCCAACAAACCCAGATACGACCAAACGGGCTAATATCAGAATGACAAAAAAACTTCCATGAAGGATTAATCGCACGAGAGACATTCATAAGATTAACCTCCTTAACCTTGGTTTCAACTAAACCACACAACGAGAGCTTCTCCTCACAAAAAAACCTCCTGACTTCAGCTTGTTTTAATGGGTCATTGAGACCTCTAATATTCCAACAACCAAAAATCATTAAAACAAAAGAAAAGGCCAAACCCACGGATCAACGTCGACGACCCCCCCGAGGGGACTTCCATTTCTGACTTCTATTACCACCAGAACTCTTCTTAGATTTATTACCATAAGCCAATTTCTTAGAGTCCAGGGAATCAACCGCCTTAATAGCCAAACTGTTAACCATAGGAGTGGGCGAATCAAAAGCTACAGAAGGCGAGCATTCAGATAACTCAGAAATAGGGAGAACCTCAACAAGATGTGAAGAATCAGGGGAATGCTCACCTTTCAACTTACCATCTGTCTTCAAAGAAACTGTCTCAGACGAAACCACAGGTAAAGAAGGAGTGACCAGAGGTTGGTCCAATACTTTAGAAGAACACTCTCCCAATACAAGAGTTCTATCAGCTTCCTGGGGCAGAACACCACTCGAAATAACAGGATGGATCAAAGAGGCACTCTTACCTTTCTTGTTTTTAGTGACCGGGATCCAGGCCCCCTCCCGATCCTTAAGAGATTCAATCAAAGCATCCTGATCCGAAGACTGAATAGGTGGTTTAGGAATAACGGGCTGAGAAAGTTTTAACCGAGTGGGCAAAAAACTTCACCAAGTAGAACATTTTACAGGAACCCATTCAAACTCAATCCTAATAGGAGCCCTAGTGCCATTAGGGGTTTGGAAAATAATCTCCTCGACTAGGGGGTTACGGGCATCAATCTCAACACAAACCCGAGCAAAACTGAGACGTTTCCTGGAGAGGGTAATGTGATCAGCATTGAGAGGTCTTCCAACAGCACTAGCCACATAACTAATCCCTTTCGCCGTCCATAAAGAAAAAGGAAGGTCAAAAAGTCTGATCCAGACCGGGACCTTGAACAAATCCTCCTTAGTCAAGGATAAATTTGGATGCCAAAGTTTAAGAACCAAAGGTCTATTGGCCATATGCCAGGGGGCACCATCCAACACCACACTAGCCTCTTGAATGCTATTGAATCTAAACAAAAAGAAGCCATTATCAGAAGTAAGGACTTCTAGTAAACCCATTCTTCCCCATAACTTGTGGGCAATAGAGTTGACAGTTTGAAAGGGTAGTCGCTTTCCCACAAAATAACCTACTAAAGTATTTCGCCAATACCCACTACCTTCTTCAAAAATTTCCGCAGGAGGGCACACGACAACTTGACCATCAATAATCGACGGTTTGACATATTGTAAAACAGTTGACGTAACAGTTGATTCGAGATGGTCAACACCTCCAGGGCCATTTAAAGCAGAGGCATAGCTCTTAGGGCCCACAGGACAAACCACTGCAGCAACTACAGGAGCCTCAGACAAAGCAGCTTGATTCACAACCAAAGCACCATTCTGCCCCACAGTACCATCTTTCCTCAAAATAGGATTCAATGAGGCTCTACCAGCAGAAACACTTCGGCTCACTTCATTCAAACTATCAGTCACACCAAAAGCATCACAAAAAGACTCCCTACCAATACCAATATCAACAATACCAGCACCCATTGCAGCCTTACCATCAGAATTACAACTAACCAGCTCAGGACAACTAATACTAGCATCAAAATTCAAGCCATTCTTATCCTCAACCTCCCCAGAAATTAAACTGCCAGCAGAACCCCCAGAAGTATCACGACCAACCACACAACCAGAGGAAACTCCCAATCCAGACTCAATCAAGCAAACATTAGCAGCTCCTACGCCACCAAGAACAGGACCAGAAATCACAACTCCTTCACCAGCTACTGAATCAGAGACACCACTCAAAACAGATTGAGCTTCAGAGCCAGACCGAGAATGCAAAACAACAGGGACAACACCTACGACATTACTAGGCTCACGAGCATTGGCAGACTCACAACCCAAAGCCAAATTCTCCACACCCAAATCAGCATCTACAACCACTCTGTCCAAAGGAGGACACAGATCACCAAAACCAGATCCAGATCAAGCAACAACACAGCCGTCTGCAGGGGAAACGCCAAAACCAGAGGCCATGATTCCAGGAGAGCCACCTGTTGAACCGGGCACAACCGCCGGCGCAGTGACGGGCAGACCAGACGCCACCTCCCGGACAGATCTCACAGCCAAACGGCCAGCACCAAAGAGGCGTGGCCCCACACTCGGCACCCCAGAAGTAGGCATGGGAAAATCAACACAGTTGACGCAAGACGAGGGCAAAACGGGGACAGGGACAGCGAGAAGGGTGAGAGGGAAAAAGTGAGAAAAGAGATGCACTAGAATAAAACCAACAGAAAGAGCAACAGCAGGCGAAGCAAAGGGAAAGATACGAGGGGGGGTAGACGGAAAAGGAGAATCAAAATCGATCTGAGAATAGATCTGAGAAGAAAGGAGTAAGAAGGGCTAGGCGAGAAGAACAGCAGGCGAAGAAGGGAAAACCTAAAAGATCTGAGAAGGCAACTGAAAAGGAAAAAAAAGACAAGCCGTAGAGAAGTAAAAGAAACTGAGAGTTAACAAATTGGTAGAAGACCAGAGAGATTAAGGTTCACGACGAAGACGAGAATCGCCGAGAGGGGAGGAAAAAAAGAGAGCATTTCGCAAGAGATGGCAGGTCTTGACTGTTTGCGACCGAAAAAAATGATTCTTGTTTGAAGCACGTCAATTTACTATAGCATGTAAGCACTTCAATTAGCTTAAGTGAGATTAGCTTCTAATCTTTGTTTTAAGTTTATTTAGGTGCAAAAGGACCTTAATGGTCGTGGTTGAGGTGCTTGACTTAGGGCTTTTGGTAATTTTAACTCTAGGGTCATTTTAGCCTTTTTACTCTTTTGTAACCCTAACTATATAACTCTCCTTTGTAAATTTTATCAAGCCCAACGTGATATACAGAATTTTGAAAGAGAGAAAATCTTGAGCTTTCCATGGCTATGGCCAAAACCTTGTTGAGGGAGGGATTCCCCTTTTCAAGTTCAAATTGACTTATCTAAGCTTGGCAACTTAGTGGCGTCTCCATTGCTAGCAAAATACAATCTGATTTCATGCTTGTGGTTATCATGGACGTGAGTTTCATGGTGGTTGCTGATCTTGGTTGGGTTTTGTTCCTACAAAATCAGTATTCAAAGTTCTTGGGGTTTTGAGAAAGATGCTTGGGGTTTGCTTGGTTTCCAACCCAAGTGAGTTTCTTGTCATTTGGTACCAGAGCTCAGGGTTCCAAGGTCTGATTTTCCTATCTTTGTGTGTTGTTTGATTGTGTTTTCATCTTTGTTCTTTGTTGATTTAGTTTCGGCATCAAGGTTTTACTTTCATCTTGATTCAGCCATTGTAGGATCTTGTTGTTTCTTGCTGATTCTTGTTGATTTGTGATCAAAATAGCATGAATAACATTCTGCCCTTGAGTGTTTTTGATTGATCATGAGTATTTCTTTGAGTTAATCTTTGGCTACTTAGGTCAAATTGGGGATTTCGTTTTCTTTGCTTGAATCAAGTGTTTAGTTGTTAATTCTATGTTACTAGGACGTGTTTAACATTGTTATTAAGTTATTAGTTTCAAAAAAATAAAAAAAAAAAAAAGAAGAAATGCATCAGGTCAGATTCGGCCAAGGAAGAACCATCACCACCCTTGCTTTGTTCTTGCCATATCCATGTCACTTAGCTTGTTTTCAATAGGTATTGTTCATATCTACTTTGAGAAAATCAGATTGCACTTCATTACTCCTAGCATTTGCATGAACTAGCTTGTTTGCAATCTTTGTGAAGTTGTTGCAATCTTGTGAAGTGTGAGGAAAACAAGTGTGTTTGAGTGCTGTGTGGTGAGGTATTTAAGTGAATGAGTGTTGAAACAAAATGAAATGCTTATGGATTGATGAGGCCGTAATTACTCTTGAAGTTTACTTAAGCTTGTGCGTTGTTAACTTTGTGAGATAAGTCTGGTTGCTTTGTTACACATATTGCCGTGAGTAAGATGCTTGATGTGCTTATGTTGAAGCATGAATTAACAAGTGTGCTTGCTGATTTGCGTGAGCTATCATTAGCTTGACATTGGATTTGTGTTGAAATCATTAGCATGACATTGAAAATGGAAGCACTCATGAGCTTGAATGGAAACTTGAGTAGCCATCATTGCATTTGAGAGGTGCTTGAAGAGGCAAGCTGCTGCATCACCAAGTTAGTTGGAAAAAGTGTTTAGTTGGTTTGTAACTTACCATTACCGAATTGACATGCTTACTTGACCTACTTGTAAGCTACTTACGTAAGCAGCTGAGTCACCTACTTGTCTTGAGAAAAAAAAAAAAGAGGAAAAAAAAAAGAGAAAGAGAATTGGTCGCATTGTGCTTAGCTTGATTAGACCATTTGCAAGTTGATTGGATTGCTTTACATGAGTTACATTGATATTTGATTTGGTTTGTAGGTTTGGTTTGAGATTGAAAGACTATATATGTGTTATAACCGAATTGGAATCCTTTGTGCTTCGTTGTGTTTCATTGGAGTGTAAACACTTGTGAGTGTGTGTGAGAGAAAAGAAAGGTGAGCTAAAACACTAGAGCGAGTGACCACAAGATTGCTTCAGTGACACGTTGATTGCTTGCTTGCTTATTTATTGCATTTAGCTAACTCGTCATTCTTTCTTATTCTGAGCACTCTAGCTATAGGTTTCTTTTGATTGAGTATCTTATTTGCTTTATTCCATATGCTCTATATATACATTGTGTTTCTGCTAGCTTGTGGACTACACCTTAGTTGACCATTCTGGGAATTTAGTTGATTTGTAATTGAATTGAGGAAGAACTCAATAGTGGTAAAAGGCAGTGAGTGTGAGCACAGTATCGGGTAAAAGCCAATAGAGTGCAAACACGAGTGGAGTGATATAACTGAGTGTAAACACGTGAGATTGTGAGCTTGAGAGGATTTTACATATCGTATTATTTTCTTGTTATTACTGATTTGTTTGTTGAGCTTTGATATGGCAGGTGTTAGTTTAACCGTCGATGAGAAGCTTGCAGCTATGGATAGAAAATTTACAGATATGATGGAGAATATGAATACTGCATTGGAAAGGTTGTCCAAGAGTGTAGAGAGTATTCAGTCGGGCAGTGTTCCCAGAGCACCACTACCTCAGAATGTACCACCACCTCATAATATACTACCACCTCATAATGTACCACCACCTCATAATGTGCCACCACGATGAGTACCACCGCAACATATACCATCAGATGAAGAAGAAGCCGAGAATGACTTTGATGATTTTGATGATCTTGATGATGTTGAGGAGAGGTTTCAGCCTAGACAAGATTTGAGGCATGGTAGGGGGTTTGGTAGAGGGGGTGTGTGATAGGAGGTTTGATGGGAGAGACATAATAGGAGGGATAGACGATTTGATGATAGAGGTGCATTTGATGATAGGCGATGGGATTATAATCGAAGGGGTTATGGTAGACGGGGGGACTTAGATGGAGATCTAGGTAGCATTAAAATCAAGATACCAACCTTTCAAGGGAAGAATGATCCCGAGGCTTATTTGGAATGGGAGAAGAAGATTGAGCTGATATTCAATTGCCATCACTACTTAGATGAGAAGAAGAAAATCAATCTGGCAGCTATTGAGTTTACTGATTATGCCATGATATGGTGGGATCAGCTTGTTACCACTCGGAGAAGAAACTATGAGAGACCAGTTCAGACTTGGGGAGAACTCAAAGGTCTTATGAGGAAGAGGTTCATTCCGAGCCATTACTACCGTGAGTTGTATCAGAAGCTACAACATCTGTATCAGGGTACCAAGAGTGTTGAGGATTACTACACAGAGATGGAAGTTGCCATGATCAGGGCTAATGTAGTTGAGGATGCAGAGGCTACTATGGCACGGTTTCTTGGAGGCTTAAATAGGGAGATTGCCAACGTGGTGGAGTTACATCATTATGTTGATTTGGAGGACATGCTTCACATGGCTATTAAGGTAGAGAGGCAACTCAAGAAGAAGGCCACATCCAGATTTGGTACTCAGACTACTTCAACTTGGAAGGGGAAATGAGTTCCAAATGAGAAGCGAGATGGAGGCTTTAACAAGCCTAGAGGTGATTTCAGTGGAGGCCTTAACAAGCCTAGGGCCGAACCTGGTGGCAAGGGAAAAGAGGCTGCAGAATCGAGTAAGCCTAGACCTAAACCTGAGGGTACAGCTACGAGAACTAAGGATGTCAAGTGTTTCAAGTGTTTGGGCATGGGACACTATGCTTCACAATGTCCCAATAGGCGCACCTTAGGATTGACAAGAGCGGAGATGTGTACTCTACAGATGATGAGGTTGAGGATGAGATGCCGGAGTTAGAAGATGCTAGTGACCACGAGGGAGCTGCACATCCTTTAGATAACTTATCCCTAGTTGTTACTTGTGCTTTGACAGCACAAGTTGTTGAGGATGAGAGTGATCAGCAGAGGGAGAACATATTCCACACCAAATGTCGTGTGAATGGTAAGAGTTGTAGTATGATTATATATGGAGGCAGTTGTACCAAGTGGCTAGCACGGCTTTGATTGAGAGATTGGGGTTGAGTTGCTTGAGGCACCCCAAGCCTTACAAGTTGCAGTGGTTAAATGATTGTGGTGAAGTGAAGGTAACGAAGCAGGTATTATTGAGCTTTACCATTGGGCCTTACACAGATGATGTTCTATGTGATGTGATTCCGATGCATGCGGGTCATATACTTTTGGGGAGGCCATGGCGGTTTGATAAGAAGGTGATTCATGATGGGTTCAAGAATAAGTATTCATTTCAACATAAAGGGAAACCCATTACACTATACCCACTTACACCAAAGCAAGTCCATGAAGATCAGGTTAAGTTGCAACTTGAGAGGGATAAAGAGAGGGCGAGTACAAATACTAACTTGGGGGAAACTAGTGAGAGTGTGAAAATTAAGGGCAAGGCCGAGAGTTTACCCAAGGGAAGTGAGAGTGAAAGTAAGGGGGCACCAAAGGGAGAGTGAAAAGGAGTTTCTACATGGGTGAGGGTGAAGCGAGGAGAGCTTTCAAGGCTAGCAGCCTGATGCTATTGTTAGTTTACAAGGAGCCCCATGTTTATTTTTCTAACACTGACCATTTGCTTCCTATGTCTATTTCATCTCTTTTGCAGGACTACAACGATGTACTGACTGAGGACATTCCTAGTGGGCTTCCACCCATTAGAGGCATTGAGCACCAAATAGACTTCGTACCTGGAGCAGTCATTCCCAACAGGCCATCCTATAGAAGCAATCCTGAGGAGACAAAGGAACTTCAACGGCAAGTGCGGGATTTGATGGACAAGGGGTATGTAAAGGAAAGCATGAGTCCATGTGCAGTACCAGTGCTTCTAGTTCCTAAGAAAGATGGGACATGGTGTATGTGTGTTGATTGTCGAGCCATCAATAATATAACGGTAAAGTATCGCCATCCTATTCCTAGGCTAGATGACATGTTAGATGATTTGCATGGTTCCAAGATATTTAGTAAGATTGATTTGAAAAGTGGATACCATCAAATTCGTATAAGAGAGGGAGATGAGTGGAAAACCGCATTTAAGACCAAATATGGATTATATGAATGGTTAGTTATGCCATTTGGTCTTACAAACGCACCTAGCACATTTATGAGATTAATGAATCATGTTATGCGTGCATTTATAGGTAAGTTTGTTGTGGTATACTTTGATGACATCTTAGTTTACAGTACATCGATTGAGGAGCATGAATTACATTTGAGACATGTACTTGATGTTTTACGAAAAGAAGTATGCTAACTCTGACAAATGCATATTTTGCATGGATAGAATTGTTTTTCTTGGCTTTGTTGTGAGTGCAGATGGGATCGAGGTAGATGTGGAGAAGGTGAAGGCAATTCAGGAATGGCCTACACCAACTACAGTGACAGAAGTCTGAAGCTTTCATGGATTAGCGAGCTTCTATAGGAGATTTGTCAAGGACTTCAGTAGCATTGCCGCACCATTGACCGAGGTAGTAAAGAAGACAGTTGGTTTTCAATGGGGCGAGGCGCAAGAACGAGCATTCTAGGATCTTAAAGCGAAGTTATGCAGTGCGCCCATTTTGGCACTACCCAACTTCGAGAAGACATTTGAAATTGAGTGCGACGCATCAGGGTTAGGTATTGGAGCAGTTCTTATGCAAGAAAAGCGGCCAATAGCATATTTTAGTGAGAAGCTGAATGGAGCAGCTTTGAGGTACCCCACGTACGACAAAGAGTTATATGCGCTTGTGAGAGCACACTTCAGACGGGGCAGCACTACTTGTGGCCTAAAGAGTTCGTGATCCACACCGACCATGAATCATTAAAACACTTGAAGGGTCAAGGTAAGCTGAATAAGCGACACGCAAAATGGATGGAATTCGTTGAGTCATTTCCATATATTATACGCTACAAGCAAGGTAAAGAAAACATCGTGGCCGATGCATTATCTCGCAGGTATGTTTTACTTACTTCAATGCATGCACGGATGTTGGGATTTGATTTGATTAAGGAACTATATGAGTGTGATTCTGATTTTGGTGAGATTATTGTTGCTTGTGCAAAGTCATCTTTTGGAAAGTTTTACATTCATGACGGTTTCTTATTTAAAGCGAACAGGTTGTGTGTTCCTGCTTGTAGTATGCGTGAGTTGCTTGTGAAAGAAGCGCATGGGGGAGGTTTGATGGGGCATTTTGGGATTACTAAGACTTTAGCTATTTTACATGAGCACTTTTATTGGCCTAAAATGAAACGTGATGTTGATCGTATTTGTGATCAGTGTCTAACATGTAAGCATGCTAAATCTAAATTAATGCCACATGGTTTGTATACTCCTTTGCCTGTATCTAGCGAACCTTGGGTTGATATATCGATGGATTTTGTGTTAGGTTGCCAAGGACAAAGAGGGGTAGAGATTCAATCTTTGTTGTAGTTGATAGATTTAGTAAAATGGCTCATTTCGTTGCATGTCATAAAACCGATGATGCTACAAACATTGCAGATTTATTTTTCAGAGACATAGTGCGACTCCATGGTATACCTAGGAGTATTGTATCTGATAGAGATGTTAAGTTCCTTAGCCATTTTTGGAAGGTGTTGTGGGCTAAACTAGACACCAAACTATTGTATTCTACCACATGTCACCCACAGACTGATGGACAAACGGAGGTAGTTAATAGGACTTTATCTCAATTATTGCGCATTATAGTTGGTAAGAATTTGAAGAGTTGGGAAGATTGTTTGCCATTTATTGAGTTTGCATATAATCGTAGCATTCATTCTTCTACATCATTTTCACCTTTTGAGATTGTTTATGGTTTTCAACCACTAACTCCATTGGATTTGTTACCATTACCTATTGATGAGCATACAGGGTTAGATGGCAAAAGGAAGGCTGATTTGGTGAAGCATATCCATGAGAAGGTAAAAGAGCACATTCAACGAAAGAACGAGCAATACACTTCTCATGCAAATAAGGGAAGAAAACGTGTAGTCTTTCAACCTGATGATTGGGTTTGGGTACACATGCGTAAAGAGAGATTTCCCGAACAGCATAAATACAAGCTACAATCGAGAGGAGATGGACCTTTTCAAGTCTTGGAAAGGATCAATGACAATGCATATAAGCTGGATTTGCAGGGTAAGTACAACGTCTCTTCTACTTTTAATGTTTCTGACTTAACTCATTTTGATGCAGGTTCAGATTCGAGGTCGAATCCTTTTCAACAAGGAGGGAATGACATGAGTCCAACCACACCAGAGACATTACAGGATGCAGCTAACAACTTGGAAGAACCCATGCAGTTGCCAGCAGGGCCAATCACACGCCAAAGAGCAAAGAAGATCAGAGAGGCCTTTGCGGGACTAGCTTAGAGCTATGTGACCAGTTGCAGCAACCAAGTCAAGTGCACACCAGAGACACATATGGGCATAACCAGAGAGGTCCCCAAGCTATTTCATTTGACCCAGATCAGCTCAGACTGAAGCATAGCAGAGCAGCTTCAGCACCAGCACCCTTTTGACCCGATTTCACCCATTTTGGGACTATGTTGAATTCGGCCAAATGGGGGCATTTTTGTCATTTGTGATTGATATTTTGACTTTATTTATGATGTAATTGGCATGGTTGACTATGCCATTAGGCTTAATTATGCTTAGATTTGTACTTAGCCGGAAGCACGTCAATTTACTATAGCATGTAAGCACCTCAATTAGCTTAAGTGAGATTAGCTTCTAATCTTTGTTTTAAGTTTATTTAGGTGCAAAAGGACCTTAATGGTCGTGGTTGATGTGCTTGACTTAGGGCTTTTAGTAATTTTAACTCTAGGGTCATTTTAGCCTTTTTACTCTTTTGTAACCCTAACTATATAACTCTCCTTTGTAAATTTTATCAAGACCAACGTGATATACAAAATTTTGAAATAGAGAAAAGCTTGAGCTTTCCATGGCTATGGCCAAAACCTTGTTGAGGGAGGGATTCCCCTTTTCAAGTTCAAATTGACTTATCTAAGCTTGGCAACTTAGTGGCGTCTCCATTGCTAGCAATATACAATCTGATTTCATGCTTGTGGTTGTCATGGACGTGAGTTTCATGGTGGTTAGGGGCTGATCTTGGTTGGGTTTTGTTCCTACAAAATCAGTATTCAAAGTTCTTGGGGTTTTGAGAAAGATGCTTGGGGTTTGCTGGTTTCCAACCCAAGTGAGTTTCTTGTCACTATTTAAACTTGCCTTCTTCTTCATTTTAGGTAAACCACGAAATTTGTAAGAAAACATATAAGCTTTTGCTTTTGGCTATGGCCGAATTTCTTGTAAGAGAGGGATTCCCCTTTTCAAGTTTGAATCGACTTATCTAAGTTTAGCAAACTTAGTGGCGTCTCCATTTTCTAGAAAAATACACTGATTTCATGTTTTGAGTTATCATGGGCAATGTTTCATGTGGTTTAGGGCTGATCTTGGATGGGTTTTGTTCTTACAAAATCTTTGATTAAGGTTTTTGGGGCTTAAATAAATACTTGGGGTTTGCTGGATTTCGCATCCTAGTGAGTTTCTTGTCACTTCTACTAGGCTTTCTGTGTCTATTAAAGGGGAATTGCATGGTTTTTTCTCAGGGGGTCGCGGGGGTTGCGACAGGTGATCCTTTGTCTCATTTTCCTTTATTTTGGCTATGGAAGTTCTATCAGGCTTACTTCATAAAATGGCTCCTAATCGGGGTTTCAAGTCCATGAGTGGTGTTCTAAGAATCGTCTCACTCATCTTTGTTTTGTAGATGACCTTATGATCTTTTGTAAAACAGATGCCTCTTCAGTCTCTTTGATCAAGAATTGTCTCTGGATCTGATGATAATAAGAGGGAAGACGAGGCTATAAACGGCAAAGAAAATAGATCTGAGAAGACAAATGGGTAAAAGGGGGTTAAAGGCACTATGGACTCTGGGGAGATTGAGGTTAAGAATGGATTGAATATTAATGCTAGTATTCCTAGTTCTGTCCTGGTTGGTTGTAAGTCTGATGGTAAGGCTACTATGGACGCTGGAACTGTTGGTTCTGGTCATGGCAGTAAGACTTCTTGTGATGTTAATGGTGTGACGGTAGATTGAGTGAAGTGAGCCGTAGTGTTTCTGCTGGTAGAGCCTCATTGAATCCTGATTTTATGAAAAATGGTACTGTGAGGCAGAATGGTGGCTTAGGAGAGAGTCATGTTGCTTTGCCTGTAGCTTCTGTAGCTGATGCAGGTAGTGGTCTTGGGGGCCCTAAGAGTTATGCCTCTGCTTTGAGTGGCCCTAGCGGAGATGACCTTCTCAAGCCGACTGTTACTTCAAATGTTTTACATTATGTCAAACCTTCTATTATTGATGGTCAGGTTGTCGTGTGCCCTCCTGCGGAAATTTTTGAAGAAGAAGGTAGTGGGTATTGGCAAAATACATTAGTAGGTTATTTTGTGGGAAAACGTCTACCCTTTCAAACTGTCAACTCTATTGCCCACAAGTTATGGGGAAGAATGGGTTTGCTAGAAGTTCTTACTTCTGATAATGGCTTCTTCTTGTTTAGATTCGATAGCATCCAAGAGGCTAGTGTGGTTTTGGATGGAGCCCCTTGGCATATGGCCAATAGACCATTGGTTCTTAAACTTTGGCATCCAAATTTATCCTTGACTAAGGAGGATTTGTTCAAGGTCCCGGTCTGGATTAGACTCTTTGACCTTCCTCTTTCTTTATGGTCGGCGAAAGGGATTAGTTATGTGGCTAGTGCAGTTGGAAGACCTCTCAATGCTGATCACATCACCCTCTCCAGGAAACGTCTCAGTTTTGCTCGGGTTTGTGTTGAGATTGATGCTCGTAATCCCCTAGTCGAGGAGATAGTTTTCCAAACCCCTAATGGCATTAGGGCTCCTATTAGGATTGAGTTTGAATGGGTTCCGGTTAAATGTTCTACTTGCGAAGTATTCGGCCACTCGGTGAATTCCTGCCCCAAAAAAGCTCCTAGTAAGGAGGTCATAAAACCTTCTCAGCCTGTTACTCCTAAACCATATACTCAGACTTCGGATCAGGATGATTTGATTGAATCTTTTAAGGATCGGGAGGGGGCTTGGATCCCAGTCACTAAAAACAAGAAAGGTAAGGGTGCCGCTTTCATCCCTCCTGTTATTTCGAGTGGTGTTATACCCCAGGAAGCTGATAGAATTCTTGTATTGGAAGAGTGTTCTTCTATTGTGTTGGACCAACCTCTGGTCACTCCTTCTCTACCTGTGGTTTCGTCGGAGACAGTTTCTTTGAAGACAGATGGTAAGTCGAAACGTGAGCTTTCCCCCGATTCTTCATATCTTGCTGAGGTTCTCCCTATTACTGAGTTATCTGAATGCTCGCCTTCTGTAGCTTTTGATTCGCCCACTCCTATGGTTAACAGTTTGGCTATTAAGGCGGTTGATTCACTGGATTCTAAGAAACTGGCTTATGGTAATAAATCTAAGAAGATTTCTGGTGGTAATAGAAGTCAGAAATGGAAGTCCCCTCGGGGGGGTCGTCGACGTTGATCCGTGGTTTGGCCTTTATTTTGTTTTTATGTTTTTTGGTTGTTGGAATATTAGAGGTCTAAATGACCCTTTAAAACAAGCTGAAGTCAGGAGGTTTTTTTGTGAGGAGAAGCTCTCGCTGTGTGGTTTAGTTGAAACCAAGGTTAAGGAGGTTAATCTTACGAATGTATTTCGTGCGATTAATCCTTCTTGGAAGTTTTTTTGTCATCCTGATTATAGCCCGTTTGGTCGGATCTGGGTTTGTTGGAACCCTAGCGACGTTGTTGTTAGCATTATTCAGTCTTCAGCTCAAGCTATTCATTGCCGTGTGGCTCCTATTTCTGGGGTGTGGAATTGTGTAGTTTCAGTGGTTTATGGTGAGTGAGTGCGACTACGAGAAGCGAAGGGAGCTTTGGGCTGAACTGATTACCTGTGGTAGTATGGTTGATGATTCCCCGTGGCTTGTTTTAGGTGACTTCAATGCTATTCGTTCTCCGTTTGAGCATAGTGGTGGTTCTGTGGCTTGGCCAGCTTGGAAAGATGACTTGGGATGCTGTTTGGGTCAAGCTGGCTTGGATGATCTTCAGTTCTCTGGGTGTAAGTTTACTTGGTTTAATAAGCAGATTCAGTCTCCTATTTGGCGCAAGTTGGACCGTGTTTTGGTCAATCCTTCTTGGGAGTGTATTTTCCCGGGTTCATCTGCCCGTTTTCTTCCTTCCCGGATTTCTGATCACTCTCCTTGGTTGTTAAGCTTGCAGAGCTCCCTAAGAGGAAAATTCCCTTTAAATTCTTTCAGTTTTGGGTGGATCATCCTGATTTCCTCTCTGTTGTGGCTAGGGCTTGGGATATTGATGTTCATGGTACTCCTATGTTCCGGTTATGTTGTAAGCTGAAGAATGTTAAGTTGGCTTTGAAGAAATTTAATGCAGAGCATTTCTCTAAGATTTCGTGTCGAGTCTTGGAGATTAGGAAGGATCTGGATAGAGTGCAGTGTTCTTTACAGGATTCTCCTAGTGACCCTGTTCTGCTAGTTGAGGAAGCTCGTCTTTCTGTGAGTTATGGCAATTTAAGTCGGGCTGATGAAGAAGTTTTAATAGACAGAAATCTCGTGTTCAGTGGCTTAACCTTGGGGATCAGAATTCTAAGTTCTTTTTTACCGCTATGAAGAGTTTTCATGGTCGTAGTAAGATTACTTCTATCACTAAGGAGGATGGGGCCCGAGTGGAGGACGAAGCTTTGGTCAGAGATGAGTTTGTTTCTTTTTTTGAGACCCTTTTAGGGCCTCAGCATCGTCAGCAGGATTTTGAGAGGTCGACCATCCAATCTGCTATTACTAGACATGTGACTGAAGAGCAGAGTATGGCTCTTTCTCGAGAGGTTGAGGATGAGGAGATTAAGGCTGTTTTGTTCGGGCTGAAAGACAATAAAGCTCCAGGTCCGGATGGGTTTAATTCGGGTTTCTTCAAGCAGTGTTGGAATATTGTGGGGCATGATGTCTTATGTGCTATTCATTCTTTCTTTTCTTCTGGTCGTCTTTTGAGGCAGGTAAATACTACTTCTATTGCTCTGATTCCTAAGATTCCTAATCCCTCACAGGTTAAGGATTATAGGCCCATCTCTTGCTGTAACACAATTTACAAGTGCATTGCTAAGCTGATTGCGAACAGAATCAAGGTCATCCTTCCTTCAGTTATCAGTCAGAATCAGTCTGCTTTTGTCAAGGGCAGGCGCATTAGCGACAATATTCTCTTGTGTCAGGAATTGGTTCGGAATTATCACCGGAATGGCGGTTCCCCGAGGTGTGCTCTTAAGATTGACTTGATGAAAGCTTATGACACTGTTCGTTGGGATTTTTTGATTGAGGTTTTGCGGTCTGTTGGTATTCCTGAGAGGATGGTGGGTTGGATTAAGGAGTGTATGTCTACTACGAGATTCTCTGTTTCTATTAATGGAGAGCTACATGGTTTTTTCTCTGGAGGTCGTGGGTTGCGACAAGGTGATCCTATGTCTCCTTATCTTTTTGTTTTGGCTATGGAAGTGTTATCAGGCTTCTTGCGTAATATGGCTACTGATCCGGGTTTCAATTTCCACTGGCGGTGTTCTAAGGACCGTCTTACTCATCTCTGTTTTGCAGATGACCTTATGATTTTTTGTAAAGCTGATGCTTCCTCTGTTTCTCTGATCAAGGATTGTATTGGGCAGTTCAGTGGTTTATCAGGTTTAATTCCGAATCCTGCAAAGAGTCATCTCTTCTCTTCTGGCATCTCTCTTCTATGCAAGACCAATTGCGTGATGTGTTAGGATTCCAGGTGGGGACTCTTCCTATGAGGTATTTGGGGGTTCCTTTGATCTCCACAAAGCTTAGGGCCTCTGACTGTGCTACTCTTGTGGATCGTATTGTTATGCGTGCTAAAAGTTGGAGTTGTAAGTTTCTCTCTTATGCAGGTCGGCTTCAGCTTTTAAAGTCTGTTTTGTTCTCCATTCAAGTTTATTGGTCTTCTTTATTTATCCTTCCTAAGTCAGTAATTAGGAAGGTGGAGACTATCCTTCTCCTTCCTTTGGAAGGGTAGTGCGCTTATTTCTACTGGGGCTAGAGTAGCTTGGAGCAAAATTAGTTTACCTCTTAAGGAGGGGGGGGACTAGGTATAAAGAGTCTGGAAGCTTGGAATAGAGCGGCTATTGTCAAGCATATTTGGTTTCTTTGTTCTGGCCAGGTTTCTTCCTGGTCCACTTGGGTTTATTCTTATTTGCTGAGGGGGAGAAGTTTTTGGGAGATTCCTTGCCCTTCTGATTGCTCTTGGAGTTGGCGTAAGATTTGGAGCTTCGTTCTTGGTCCCGTCGGCGGATGAGAGTGAGTATTGGGAATGGTGAGTCGACTCTTTTATGGTTTGATAATTGGCATCCTGTAGGCCCGATTGTGGACTCGTTGGGCGAGAGAGTGATTTATGATTCTGGCTTGGATAGGATGGCGACAGTTGCTTCCATTATTTCTGATTCTGCTTGGCATTGGCCCCTTCTAGATCTGTGCTCTTGTTGATTTGGCTCAGACTCATCTTCCGTCTCCTTCTAGGTTGAGGGAGGATGTGCTGGTTTGGGAGGATGATAGTCAGGGGCGATTTTCTGTGGATAGTGCTTGGAATGCTTTGAGGTCAAGGAGTCCCGAGATGCCTTGGTCCCGAGTTGTCTGGTTCCGGAAATCTATTCCCCGCCATTCTTTTCTTCTTTGGATGTCTATTCAGGGTGGCCTTTGTACTCAGGACAGTCTGATGAGATTTGGTATATCCGCTTGCTCGCGGTGTATTCTTTGTGGCTGTTCGAGTGAGGACATCGATCATATTTTCTTTCAGTGCCCTTTTTCCTCGAGGGTTTGGTCGTCTGTGCTTGCCATGTGTGGTTTAGATTGGAGTTACCGAGATTGGCACACATACTGTTGAGTGGTTTGTCAGTTCTCCGGTGCCTCGTTATGGCACCTTCTGGTTCGTCTGTCCTTTGCAGCGTCAGATACCTATATGGAGGGAGAGGAATGCTCGCACTCATGATATGCCTCTTAGGCCAGTTTCGTTCTTCTTATGATCTTGTTTTTGATGTTCGGAATCGTGTCAGTTCTTTACGTAAGGTGAATCCATCTTATGACAATAAATGGCTTCACCTTTCGTGGCACCTGCCCGATGACATCTTTAGTTGATCTCTTGTAGCCGTTTGGCTTTCTTCTAGGAGGGCCTGTCCTCTCTAGTTCCTGGGGGATGCCCCTTTGCTTGTATAGTTTTCTTTTGGTTATAATACTTACCTTATCCAAAAAAAAAAAGAATTGTCTCTGGAGTTCAGTAGTTTATCAGGTTTAGTCCCTAATCCAGCTAAGAGTCATTTCTTCTCCTATAGTATCTCTCCTACCCTTCAAGGCCAGCTGTGTCATGTTCTGGGTTTCCAAGAGGGGATTCTTCCAGTGCATTACCTGGGAGTCCCTTTGATTTATACTAAGCTCCAGGCCTCAGATTGTGCTTCTCTTGTTGATCGTATTGTTATGCATGCAAAGAGTTGGAGTAGTAAGTTTCTCTCTTATGTGGGGCGCCTTCAGCTCATTAAGTCTGTTTTGTTCTCGATTTAAGATTATTGGTCTTCTTTATTTATTCTTCCTAAGTCTGTTTTTAGGAAGGTGGAGACGACTCTACGTTCTTTCCTTTGGAAGGGTAGTGCGCTCACCTCTTCAGGGGCGAGAGTGGCTTGGGGTAGAGTTTGTTTACCTCTACAAGAGGGGGGCTGTGGATTAAGAGATTGGATACTTGGAATAGAGCGACTATTGTTAAGCATGTTTGGTTTTTTGTTCTGGCCAGGTTTCTTCTTAGTCGACTTGGCTTCAGTCTTACTTGTTGAGGGGGAGAAGTTTTTGGGAGGTGTCTTGTCCTACAAATTGCTCTTGGAGTTTGCGGAAGATCTTGGAGTTTCGTTCTTGGTCCCGGCAGAGGATGAGAGTTAGGATTGGGAATGGTGAGAAGACTTTATATGGTTTGATTATTGGCATCCTATGGGTCCAATTGTGGACACATTCGGTGAGAGAGAGATTTATGATTCTAGCTTGGATAGGATGGCTACAGTTGTTTCCATTATCTTGATTTCTCTTGGCGGTGGTCCCCAACTAGATCTGCTGCTCTTGATGATTTGGCTCGGTCCCATATTCCGAATCCTTCTAGTATGAGGGAAGATGTTGCGGTTTGGGAGGATGATAGTAGAGGGAGATTTTCAGTGGATAATGTTGGAATTCCATGCGGACAGTGGGTCTATTGATGCGTTGGTCTCGAGTTGTTGGTTCCGGAAGGCCATTCCCCCACCATTCATTTTTGCTTGGATTTTCTATTCAGGGAGGCCTTTGTACCCAGGATAGTTTGATGAGGTTTGGTATGTATGCTTGCTCGCTTTGTATTCTCTGTGGTTGTTCAAGTGAGGATATTGATCATCTTTTCTTCCAGTGTATCTTCTCTTCGAAGGTACGGTCGGCTGTGCTGGCTATGTGTGGGTTAGATTGGAGTTGCCGAGATTGGCCTTAGTGACAAGAAACCCAAGCAACAGACAGAACCCCAAGAACCGCGAATTTTATTTTGTAGGAACAAAACCCTTCCAAGGCCACAAAGAAGACCCACAAAGAACTTGCCCTTGAGAACCTTTAAGATGAATCCCTGTACTATTTTTCTAGCAATGAAGACGCCACTAAGTTTGCCAAACTTAGATAAGTCGATTCAAACTTGAAAAGGGGAATCCCTCCCTTACAAGAATTCGGCCATAGCCAAAGCTTTAAGCTTTTGAGTTTTTATAAATTTCATTGATTCCCCAAAAATGAAAAGAAAGAAAGCTTAAATAGTGATACAAAAGAAACCCTAAAGGCATAAAGACAACAATG
The DNA here is from genome assembly GCA_019454045.1 of Zanthoxylum bungeanum. Taxonomy (NCBI): domain Eukaryota; kingdom Viridiplantae; phylum Streptophyta; class Magnoliopsida; order Sapindales; family Rutaceae; genus Zanthoxylum; species Zanthoxylum bungeanum. Next base: position 42,012 of record SKCR01039571.1, on the reverse strand, counting down.
CCCCCAAATACGAAATTACAAAAATGCCAAGTTTTTAAGTCTTCAAATGCTTAGGAAAACTTTATTCAAAGTGATTTGGGCCACGTGAAGTGGCTTTGGGCCCCCTCTATTGAAGCCCACATGTGCTTTATTTGTTTTTTGCAATCGGCCATAAAACTCTGAACTAATCTCACCATTGCTTCTCTGAGTCTTTTGGTCATCTGCCTCGTAATTGGCCCTTCTGGTACTTATAGTGGATCTATTGTATTGTTGGCCATGTCCTTTGATGTCCACGAGTGGCCGGGATCATGTCACTCAGACTATTGAGCGGATGTGCTAGTTTTCCGACACCTCTTTATGCCATCTTCTTATTCGGTTATCTTTTGCTGCGTCAGTCTACCATATTTGGAGGGAGAGGAATGCCCGTACCCATGATGGGCCTCTTCAACTTATTTCTGTTCTTCTTCGTGATATCGTCGGACTAGGAGATTGTTGTCAAGATATCGTCGGATAGTTGTCAAGATTGTTGAAGCCATCTATTATCATATGAAAGCTTCATCTTTCTTGACAAACTAGCACGAATCCGTACAGTAAACATAATATCGGTCAAGAGAACTCGAAATGGACTAGGAGACCCGTTATGTAGTCGAGCTTTCCTCTCCTTCCATATGAAGTAAACTGCAGCGGCAAAGGATAATCGAACAAGTAAATGACACAAAGATCCACTACTATACTACTCCATCCACATAATAGTCTGCATCCAGTCACGAGAGCACCTATCTATACCACATTTAGCCAAAATAGATGACCATATCTGAGAAGCAAATGAACATTTGAAGATGAGATGATCTATATCCTCTCTTGAATGACCATAAAGCACACACATAGAACAACCTGAAATGCTTAAAATCCTTTAACTGATTCTGATTATAAAGGCCTCCTTGAATCATGAGCCAAAGCATGTCTTGGAATGGCCTTTGGAAACCAAACAATTCGTTACCAACTCACCCTCAACGCATCCCAAACACTCCTAACTGAAAAAATACCTTTATGATCATCCTCCCACACCAGCACATCCGCCTTCGTATCACAAGAAACAAAATCCATAGGCATAGAACAAGCCAATTGGAGAAGATTTGCTGATGGCCAACGCCAACAGTTACCATCAACAATAGTGGCCACCCTAGCCATCTTACCTAGTCCTGAATCATAAATGACTCTCTCTCCCAAGGTATCCACAATTGGTCCTAAAGGGTGCCAATTGTCATACCATAATAAAGTTTCTTTTTTTTTTTCCTGGATAAAATAAGTATATTAACCAAAGAAATAACAAAAGCACAGGGGCATACCCTTGAGAGCTAAGGAAGACAGGCCTTCCTAGCTACCGAACAAAAGCCAATTAGGCTAAAGACAAGCAAAATCAAATCAAAAAATATCGACGGATAGTTGCCAAGATTGTTGAAGCCATCTATTATCATATAAAAGCTTCACCTTTCTTGACAAACTAGCACGAGTCCGTACAGTAAACATAAAATTGGTCAAGAGAACTCTATATGGACTAGGAGACTCGTCATGTAGTCGAGCATTCCTCTCATTCCATATGAAGTAAACTGCAGCGGTAAAGGATAATCGAACAAGTAAATGACACAAAGATCCATACTATACTGCTCCATCCATATAATAGTCTGCATCCAGTCACGAGAGCACCAATCTATACCACATTTAGCCAAAATAGACGACCATATCTGAGAAGCAAATGACCACTTGAAAAAGAGATGATCTATATCCTCCCCGAATGACCACAAAGCACACACATAGAACAACCTGAAATGCCAAATGCCATTAACCGATCCTAAGTATAAAGGCCTCCTTGAATCGTGAGCCAAATCATGAAAGCATGTCTTGGAATGGCCTTTGGAAACCAAACAATTCGGTACCAACTCACCTGATTACTTCTTAACCTCAACGCATCCCAAGCACTCCTGATCGAAAAATACCTTTATGATCATCCTCCCCCACCAGCACATCCTTCTTCGTATCATAAGGAACAAAATCCAAAGGTATAGAACAAGCCAATTGGAGAAGATTGGCTGACATGCTTTCATGCTTTGGTCCTAGAGGGTGCCAATTGTCACACCATAATAAAAGCCTTCTCACCATTCCCAATATGAAACCTCATCCTACGATGCACAAAATTACGAAGGCCTAAAATTTTCCGCCAACTCCATAAACAATCACTAGGACATGTAACTTCCCAAAAACTACGCCCCCTCAACAAGTAGGAATGAACCCATGTAGACCAAGAGGATTCCTTATCCGAATTAAGAAACCATAAGTGCTTAGTAATAGCCGCCTTATTCCAATCCTCTAGCTTCTTAATCCCCAAACCCCCTTCTTTGACAGGCAAACAAACTCTATCCCAAGCCACCTTCGCCCCTGTCAAAACAAGCTCACTACCCTTCCAAAGAAATGACCTCAAGATAGACTTCACCTTCCTAATTACAGTTTTTGGCAATATAAACAATGGAGACCAATACACATGGATAGAAAACAGCACTGATTTAATTAGCTGTAAATGCCCCATAAAAGCGAGATATTTACAACTCCAATTCTTAGCTCGGCCAATAATACGCTTTACAAGGACATTACAACATAAGCTGAAGTTTTGAAGAAATCAACTGAACTCCCAGGTAACACATAGGGAGCACACCTTCCTGAAAACCCAAAAGGCTAAGCAACTCGTGCTTGTATACTGCGGAAATACCACTAGAAAAAAATTGGCTCTTTGTTGGATTAGGAGCCAAACCAGACAACCCCATAAACTGATGAAGACAATCCCTTACCATGGAAACTGAAACCTTCTCTGCTCGACAAAAAAATCATGAGATCGTCAGCAAAACAGAGATGGGTAAGATGATTCTTAGAACACCGCCAATGATACCTGAAACCTTGCTTTGAGTCATCTTGTGAAGTAACCTCGAGAGAACTTCCATAGCCAAAATAAAAAGATATGGAGACATAGGATCCCCCCATTAATAGAAACATAAAAACATAGTAGAAGTCATACATTCTCCTATCCAACCAACCATCCTCTCAGGAAACCCAATAGTTCTCAGCACTTCCAACATAAAATCCCATCGAACTGTGTCATTATCCTTAAGCCAGCATGAAACACAAAGACCCAATAATATACATATAAATAATAGTAATGATGATACTTAAGTTAGAGTATTTTTTTTTTGGATAAAGTAAGTATTATAACCAAAAGAAAACTATACAAGAGTAAAGGGGCAAACCCTAGGCAGGGAAGAAAAGCCGAAAGGCTACAAGCAAAATAAGATCAACAAAAGATGTCATTGGGCAAGTGCCAGGATAGATGAAGCCATTTATTGTCATAAGATGGTTTCACCTTTCGTAATAAGCTAGAACGATTCCGAACATCAAAAAAAAATATCACTAAGAAGAAGAGAAACATGCCGAAGAGGCACATCATAAGTGCGGGCATTCCTTTCCCTCCAAATATGGTAGACTGACGCTGCAAAAGACAGCCGAATAAGAAGATGACATAAAGAGGCGTCGGTAAACTGACACGTCCACTCAACGGTCTGAGGCCAATCCCGGGCATCTCCAATCTAACCCACACATAGCCAGCATAGTCGATCAGACCCTCGAAGAGAAGAAGCACTGGAAGAAAAGATGATCAATGTCTGCACTTGAACAACCATAGATAATACAATGTTAGTAAGCAACAAGGGATGGCGGGGAATGGCCTTCCGGAACCAAACAACTCAAGACCAATGCAACAAGGTTCCCCTTGTCCACATGGCATTCCAAGCACTATCCACAGAAAATCTCCCTCTCCTATCATCCTCCTAAACCAGCTCATCCTCCCCATACTAGAAGGATTTGGAAGATGGGACTGAGCAAAATCAACAAGGGTAGTAGACCTAGATGAGGGCCATCGCCAAGAAGAATCAGAGATAATGGAAGCAAATGTAGCCATCATATCCAAGCCAGAGTCATAAATCACTCTCTCGCCCAAGGTGTCCATAATCGGACCCATAGGATGCGAAAAATCAAACCACAATAAAATCTTCTCACCAATCCCAATCCTAACTCTCATCCGCCACCGGGACCAAGAACGAAGCTCCAAAATCTTACGATAACTCCAAGAGCAATCTGTAGGACAAGGCACCTCCCAAAAACTTCTCCCCCTCAACAAATAAGAGTGAACCCAATTCGACCAAGAAGAAACCTGGCCATAACAAAGAAACCAAATGTGCTTAACAATAGTCGCTCTATTCCAAGTATCCAATCTCTTAATCCCCAGTCCCCCATCCTTTAGAGGTAAACAAACTCTACTCCAAGCCACTCTCACCCCAAAAGAGGTGAGCGCACTACCCTTCCAAAGGAAAGAACGGAGAATCGTCTCCACCTTCATAATAACAGACTTAGGAAGAATAAATAAAGAAGACCAATAAACTTGAATGGAGAACAAAACAGACTTAATGAGCTGAAGCCGCCCCGCATAAGAGAGAAACTTACTACTCCAACTCTTAGCACGCATGGCAATACGATCCACAAGAGAAGCACAATTTGAGGCCCGTAGTTTTGTAGAAATCAAAGGGACTCCCAAATATCGCACAGGAAGAATCCCTACTTGGAACCCCAAAACATGTTGCAGCTGGCCCTGAAGGGTAGAAGAGATACCAGAGGAAAAGAAATGACTTTTAGCTGGATTCAGGATTAAACCTGATAAACCACTGAACTACCCGAGACAATCCTTGATCAAGGAAACCGAGGATGCATCCGCTTTACAAAAAATCATAAGGTCATCCGCAAAGCAAAGATGAGAGAGACGGTCCTTAGAACACCGCCCGTGGAACTTGAAACCCTGATTAAGAGCCATTTTATGAAGTAAACCTGACAGAACTTCCATAGCCAAAACAAAGATATAACGAGACATAGGATCACCTTGTCGCAACCCCGCGACCCCCAGAGAAAAAACCATGCAACTCTCCATTAATAGACAAAGAAAACCTAGTAGAAGTCATACACTCCTGAATCCAACCCACCATCCTCTCTGGAATACCAACAGTCCGCAAAACCTCAACCAAAAAGTCCCAACAAATAGTGTCATAACTTTCATCAAGTCAATCTTAAGAGCACATCTCGGGGAACCACCAGTCTGAAGATAATTCCGAACCAATTCATGACACAAAAGAATATTGTCGCTAATACGCCTACCCGCAACAAAAGCAGATTGATTATGACTGATCATAGATGGAAGGATAACCTTGATCCTATTCGCAATAAGCTTAGCAATACACTTGTAAATAGTGTTGCAACAAGAAATAGGCCGATAATCCTTAACATGGGAGGGGTTGGGAATCTTAGGAATCAGAACAATAGAGGTGGCATTAACCTACCTCAAGAGACGCCCGGAGGAAAAGAAAGAGTGAATAGCACAAAGGACATCATCCCCTACAACACTCCAAGACTTCTTAAAGAAACCCGAATTAAACCCATATGGGCCTGGAGCTTTATTATCCTTCAGCGCGAACAAGACAACCTTAATCTCCTTATCCGAAACCTCCTGGGTAAGAGTCTCACTCTGCTTAGCAGTCACATGTCTAGTAATAGCAGATCGAAGGGAAACCCTATCAATATCCTGCTGACAGTGCTGGGGACCCAAAAGAGTCACAAAAAAGAAGAAACAATCTCATCTCTAACCAAAACATCATCCTCCACACGGGTCTCATCCTCTTTAGTGATAGAAGTAATCTTGCTACGGCCGTGAAAACTCTTCATAGCATTAAATAATTTAGTATTCTGATCCCCAAGGTTTAGCCACTGAACACGAGATTTATGTCTATTGAAGCCTTCCTCAGCCCGACTCATGTCAACATACCATAACGAAAGACTAGCTTCTACAGCTAACAGAGCAAGGTCACTAGGGCACTTCTGTAAAGCACACTGCACTCTATCCAACTCCCTCCTAATCTCCAAAACCCTACACGGAATCTTAGAGAAATGCTCAACATTAAAATTCTTCAAGGCCAACTTAACATTCTTTAGCTTACAACATAAACGTGAAATCAGTGTGTTTTGCTAGCAAATGGAGAATAAGGAAATAAACAATTATTTCCTCAATCAATAATTTTGTAAGAACAAAACCCTAAGTATTTTTCTTTAAGCCCCAAAAACCTCACTAGGATGCGAAATCCAGCAACCCCAAGTATTTTTCTTTAAGCCATAAGAACCTCATTAGGATGCGAAATTCAGCAAACCCCAAGTATTTTTCTCTAAGCTCCAAGAACCTCAATCAATGATTTTGTAAGAATAAAACCCATCTAAGATCAGCCCTAAACCACCTTGAAACATTGCCCATGATAACTCAAAACATGAAATCAGTGTGTTTTGCTAGTAAATGGAGACGCCACTAAGTTTCCTAAACTTATAAGTCGATTCAAACTTGAAAAGGGGACTCGCTCCCTTACAAGAAATTCGGCCATAGCCAAGCATAAGCTTATGTGTTTTCTTACAAATTTTGTGGTTAACCTAAAATGAAGAAGAAGGCAAGCTTAAATAGTGTTACAAAAAGCAACCCTAAAGGCATAAAGATAACAATGCCCCTAAATACTAAATTACAAAAATACCAAAGTCTTTAAGTTTTCAAAGGCCTATGAAGCTTCAACTAGAACTGATTTGGGCCAAGTGAAATGTCTTTGGGCCCTCTCCATTGAAGCCCACATGTGTCTCTATTTGTTTGTTGTAATCGGCCATAAAACTCTGAACTAATCCCGCTATTGCTTCTCTGAGTCTTTTGGTCTTCTGTCTTATAATTGGCCTTTCTAGTACTTGTAATGGGTCTATTATATTGTTGGTCATGTCCATTGATGCTCAACGAGTGGCCTGGATCATGTCATCCCCTCCTCTTGAAAAGGATTTGACCTCGAATCTGTACCTGCATAAAAAGTATTTAAGTCAGAAACATTAAATGTAGCAGACACATTATACTTGCCTTGTAAATCTAGCTTGTATGTATTGTCATTAATCCGTTCCAAGACTTGAAATAGACCATCCCCTCTCGGTTGTACTTAGATTTACGTTTTTCAGGAAATCTCTCCTTACGTTGGGTGAGAGAGTGATTTTTATGACTTTGGCTTGGATAGGATGGCTACAGTTGCTTCCATTATTTATGATTCTTCTTGGCGGTGGCCCCCACCTAGGTCTGCCGCCCTTGTTGATTAGGCTCGGGCCCATCTTCCGAATCCTTCTAGTATGAGGGAGGATGAGCTGGTTTGGGAGGATGATTGACATGAGTCCAACCACACCAGAGACATTACAGGATGCAGCTAACAACTTGGAGGAAACCATGCAGTTGCCAACAGGTCCATTCACAAGCCAAAGAGCAAAGAAGATCAGAGAGGCCTTTGCGGGACTAGCTCAGAGCTATGTGACCAGTTGCAGCAACCAAGTCAAGTGCACACCAGAGACACATATGGGCATAACCAGAGAGGTCCCCAACCTATTTCATTTTACCCAGATCAGCTCAGACTGAAGCATAGTAGAGCAGCTTCAGCTCCAGCACCCTTTTGACCCGATTTCACCCATTTTGGGACTATGTTGAATTCGGCCAAATGGGGGCATTTTTGTCATTTGTGCTCGACATTTTGACTTTATTTATGATGTAATTAGCATGGTTGACTATGCCATTAGGCTTAATTATGCTTAGATTTGTACTTAGCCGGAAGCACGTCAATTTACTATAGCATGTAAGCACCTCAATTAGCTTAAGTGAGATTAGCTTCTAATCTTTGTTTTAAGTTTATTTAGGTGCAAAAGGACCTTAATGGTCGTGGTTGAGGTGCTTGACTTAGGGCTTTTGGTAATTTTAACTCTAGGGTCATTTTAGCCTTTTTACTCTTTTGTAACCCTTTTATATGACTCTTCTTTGTATTTTTGGAAAACCAACGTAATATACAGAATTTTGAAAGAGAGAAAAGCTTGAGCTTTCCATGGCTATGGCCAAAACCTTGTTGAGGGAGGGATTCCTCTTTTCAAGTTCAAATTGACTTATCTAAGCTTGGCAACTTAGTGGCGTCTCCATTGCTAGCAAAATACAATCTGATTTCATGCTTGTGGTTATCATGGACGTGAGTTTCATGGTGGTTAGGGGCTGATCTTGGTTGGGTTTTGTTCCTACAAAATCAGTATTCAAAGTTCTTGGGGTTTTGAGAAAGATGCTTGGGGTTTGCTTGGTTTCCAACCCAAGTGAGTTTCTTGTCATTTGGTATCAGAGCTTAGGGTTCCAAGGTCTGATTTTCCTATCTTTATGTGTTGTTTGATTGTGTTTTAATCTTTGTTCTTTGTTGATTTAGTTTCGGCATCAAGGTTTTACTTCCACCTTGATTCGGCCATTGTAGGATCTTGTTGTTTCTTGCTGATTTTTGTTGATTTGTGATCAAAATAGCATGAATAACATTCTTCCCTTGAGTGTTTTTGATTGATCATGAGTATTTCTTTGAGTTAATCTTTGGCTACTTAGATCAAAATTGGGGCTTTTGTTTTCTTTGCTTAAATCAAGTGTTTAGTTGTTAATTATATGTTACTAGGACACGTTTAACATTGTTATTAATTTATTAGTTTCAAAAAAAAATGCATCAGATCAGATTCGACCTAGTGAGATTTATTGACATATCTTGTCTTGCTATTGTTGAATACATGGAATTGCGTGAGCTTACTTGTTTGCATTCTTGTGAAGTTAGTACAATCCTGTGAGTTTGAGTGAAAAGAAAGAAAGGTGAGTGTATTATTGATGAATGAGAATGTCTAATGGATGAAACAATTTGAATGTGCCAAATTTGGATACTTGAGTGAGTTGTATCATTATTATCTTGCTGATTTGTGTTGTTAATGTTGAAGAATCAAGTGAAGCAAGGTTGAGTGCACCAAATTTACACTAAATTCGTGTGTATCCAAGCAAGTATCACTTGCCATCTCTTGAAATATTGTTATTATAAGTGAAGAGGCAAGAAATTCATCATTGGCTGGACATGGGAACTTGTGTGTAATCATTTGTTTTTAAGGTGCTTGAAGAGGCAAGTAGCTGCATCACCTAGTTGCTTGCAAAAACTATTTACTTAGCTTGTAATTTGACTTGGCTGAATTGGAAATTGAGTTAGTTACATTGTAACTAGATCATTTATACTCATTAGCAAGTTGAAAGGTAGACATTACCACATTGCCAAATTGATTATATGAGTTACATTGTCATTTGAGTTGTATTTACATGTATTGCAAGTGCTAAGGATATAACTTGAAAATTACAGAATGTGGTAATCTTGTTATTTGCATTGTGTTTCATTTACTTTATATACACTTTGAGTGTGAGAGACAAAAGAAAACAGTGGAAAAAAAAAAGTTAAAAAAAAAAGGAGAAAAGAAAAAAGAAAGAAAGAAAGAAAAAGAGTGAGACAAAAACAATAGCGAGTGATCACAAGATTGGCTAAGTGTCACATTGAGCGCTTGCTTGTTTGTTTGCGCATTTAGCTAACTCGTCTTTTTTTTCCTTACTCCGTGCATTCTAGCTTAAGTCTCTTTGATTGAGTCTTCGTGACAATTATTCTCATTCGCATTATTCCAGCTGCCCTATATACGTTATTGGTTCTTTGTGTTTCTGCTAGCTTGTGGACTACACCTTAGTTGACCATTCAGGGAATTGAGTTGATTTGTAATTGAATTGAGGAAGAACTCAAGAGTGGTAAAAGGTAGTGATTGTGAGCACAGTATCGGGTAAAAGCCAATAGAGTGCAAACACGAGTGGAGTGATATCATTCAAGTGTAAACACGTGAGATTGTGAGGATTTACATATTTTTCTTGCTTTTTAGTATTTCTAATCTGTTTGTTTAGTGTTGAGATGGCAGGTCCAAGTTTAACCATTGATGATAAGATCGAGGTTTTGGATACTTTCAAAAGTGATATCCAAGATATTATGAGTGATTATAGAAGATCCTATGAAAAATGGAAAAATACTTGGAAGGTAACTAAATATGCAGTGACTGAAGAGAGTACTCAACAACCAAAAGCTATTGAAGTTGTGTGTAATGAAGTGAGAAGCACTTGTGATGTTGAGTGCATAGCGAATGAAAACACTTGTGAGGCCTTGGATGTTGTGAATTGTGTTATAAGTGACATGGTGAGTGAAAATGCTTGTGAGACCATGAGCTTTGAGGGAGTAAACACTTGTGAGGCCTTGAATGATGTGAATTGTGTTATAAGTGACATGGTGAGTGAAAATGCTTGTGAGACCCTGAGCATTGAGGGAGTAAACACTTGTGAGGTAGTGTGCTTTGAGGTTGAAAAACATAGTGAAGTTGAGCAGGTGTGTGAGGAGGTCTTTGCAAGTATGGTTGAGATAGTGGCCATGAGTGATGATGAAGCTGTGAGAGCTGGTGAAAAGAAAGTAGATGTAGTGGTGAAGTTTTTCCATAACATTTTCTCTATTGTTTATGCTTTTTCATCGCAGGTACAAGTGGTCAAGTATGATTCTTTTATATTTCAATATCATTGTCCAATTGATTTTGTCATAACTATCTATGATCCGGGTTCGGATTCGAAGACGAATCCATTTCAAGAGAGGGAGAATAACATGATCCAAAGGACGACATTTGACATGAATCCAGTCACCCAAGGAACATTAGAGCCTTTGCAATTGCCAACAGGCCCAATCGCACGCCAAAGAGCTAAGAAGATCATAGACGCAATAGCGGGGCCAGAGTTTGCATATAATAGATGCATTCATTCTTCTAGTTCTTACTTGCCTTATGAGATTGATTATGATTCTAATTCCTTAACTCCTATGGATTTATTATCTTTGATTGTTATTAAGCTTGGGAGTATGAATGATAAGGGAAATGCAGAGTTGGTGAGAATAATAGGTTTCCAACGCATTGTGTTTGACCCCGGCAATTAGCTGTGGCTTTATATACATGAGGAAAAGATCCAAGTTGCAACCAAGAGGAGATGGTCCATTTCAAGTCTTGGAGTGCATCAACGACAATACTTACAAGCTTGATCTTCCTGGTGAGTTTGGCGTTCCTGCAATGTTTAATGTTTCTGACTTATTTTATTTTTAATGCAGGTCCAGATTCGAGGTCGAATCCTTTTCAACAAGGAGGGAATGACATGAGTCCAACCACACCAGAGACCTTACAGGATGCAGCTAAGAACTTGGAGGAAACTATGCAGTTGCCAATAGGTCCATTCACAAGCCAAAGAGCAAAGAAGATCAGAGAGGCCTTTGCGGGACTAGCTCAGAGCTATGTGACCAGTTGCATCAACCAAGTCAAGGCACACCAGAGACACATATGGGCATGACCAGAGAGGTCCCCAACCTATCCATAAAAAAAGTGCACTTAACAAAGTTAGCATACAATTTTTCTTGCCTTAACACATCAAGAACATGCTTCAGTTGCATGACATACTCATCTAATATTTTACTGTAAACTAAGATGTCATCAAAATTGATAAGAACCCAAGCCCTAACTCTGCCCCAAAAGTTAGCTCAAAGAAATACTCATGATCAATAAAAAAACACTCAAGGGCAGAATGTTATTCACGCTAGTTTGATCACAAATCAATAATCAGCAAGAAACAACAAGATCCTACAATGGCCGAATCAATATGGAAGTAAAACCTTGATGGCGAAACTAAATCAACAAAGAACAAAGATGAAAACACAATCAAATAACATATAAAGATAGGAAATAATACCTTGGAACCCTAAGCTCTGATACTAAATGACAAGAAACTCACTTGGGTTGGAAACCAAGCAAACCCACAAGCATTTTTCTCAAAACCCCAAGAACTTTGAATACTGATTTTTTAGGAACAAAACCCAACCAAGATCAGCCCCTAACCACCATGAAACTCACGTCCATGATAACCACAAGCATGAAATCAGATTGTATTTTTCTAGCAATGGAGACGCCACTAAGTTGCCAAGCTTAGATAAGTCAATTTAAACTTGAAAAGCGGAATCCCTCTCTCAGCCATAGCCAAAGCTTAAAAGCTTGAAATTTTCTCAAAATGTCTTGTATGTTATTCCAAGAAGAAGAAAGCAAAGTTTAAATAGGTTACAAAGAGAAACCCTAAAGGTGTGAATGGACAAAAATGTCCCTAAAGGGAAATTACCAAAAGACCCAAAAACTACCCAAAGCTTTCACTCAAGCACGTCCCCAAAAGTCTTTTCCCACCTAAAGTAGCTGAAAACAATGATTAGAAAATAATCTAACTTACGCTAATTTGAGGTGCTTACATCAAATAGTAAATTTACGCGCGTATTCAATAAGCAAGGTTCTAAGCATAATTAACCCTAATGACCTGGTCAACTAGCTTAATTACATCATAAATAAAGTCAACATGTCGAGCATAAATGACAAAAATGCCCCATTTGGCCAAATTCAACATAGTCCCAAATAGGTCAAATCGGGTCAAAAGTGCTGGTGTGCTGAAGCTGCTCTGCTATGCTTCATTCTGAGCTGATCTGGGTAAAATGAAATAGCTTGGGGACCTCTCTGGTTATGCCCATATATATCTCTGGTGTGCACTTGACTTGGTTGCTGCAACTGGTCACATAACTCTGAGCTAGTCCCGGAAAGGCCTCTCTGATCTTCTTTGCTCTTTGGCGTGTGATTGGACCTGTTTGCAACTGCATGGCTTCCTCCAAGTTGTTAGCTGCATCCTGTAATGTCTTTGCTGTGGTTGGACTCATGTCATTCCCTCATTTTCGAAAAGGATTCGACCTCGAATCTGGACCTGCATTAAAATAAAATAAGTCAGAAACATTAAACATTGCAGGAATTTTTTTTTTTGGGATAAAGTAAGTATTATAAAAGAAAACTATACAAGAGTAAAGGGGCATACCCCAGGCAACTAGAGAGGACAAGTCCTCCAGAAGAAAGCCGAAAGGCTACAAGCAAAAGATCAACAGAGATGTCATCGGGCAAGTGCCAGGATAGGTGAATGGACCATCTCCTATTGGTTGCAAATTTGATCTTTTCCTCTTGCATATAAAGCCACACCCAATTGCCGGGGTCAAACATAATGCATTGGAAACCTATTATTCTCACCAACTCTGCCTTTCCCTTATCATTCATACTCACAATCTTAATAACAATCAAAGATAATAAATCCATAGGAGTTAAAGAATTAGAATCATAATCAATCCCATAAGGCAAGTAAGAACTGGAAGGATGAATGCATCTATTATATGCAAACTCTGGCCATGCTATTGCGTCTGTGATCTTCTTAGCTCTTTGGCATGTGATTGGGCCTGTTGGCAATTGCAAAGGCTCTAATGTTCCTTGGGTGACTGCATTCATGTCAAATATTGTCCCTTGGATCATGTTATTCTCCCTCTCTTGAAATAGATTCTTCCTCGAATCCGAACCCTGATCATAGATAGTTATGACAAAATCAATTGGACGATGATATTGAAATATAAAAGAATCATACTTGACCAATTGTACCTACGATGAAAAAGCATGAACAATAGAGAAAATGTTATGGAAAAACTTCACCACCACATCTACTTTCTTTTCACCAGCTCTCACAACTTCATCATCACTCATGGCCACTATCTCAACCATACTTGCAAATACCTCCTCACACACCTGCTCAGCTTCACTATATTTTTCAACCTCAAAGCACACTACCTCACAAGTGTTTACTCCCTCAATGCTCACGGTCTCACAAGCATTTTCACTCACCATGTCACTTGACAAGAAACTCACTTGGGTTGGAAACCAAGCAAACCAACAAGCATTTTTCTCAAAACCCCAAGAACTTTGAATACTGATTTTGTAGGAACAAAACCCAACCAAGATCAGCCCCTAACCACCATGAAACTCACGTCCATGATAACCACAAGCATGAAATCAGATTGTATTTTGCTAGCAATGGAGACGCCACTAAGTTGCCATGCTTAGCTAAGTCAATTTGAACTTGAAAAGGGGAATCCCTCCCTCAACAAGGATTTAGCCATAGCCAAAGCTTAAAAGCTTTAAATTTTGATGAAAATGTCGTGAATATCATTCCAAAGAAGGAGAAAACAAAGTTTAAATAGGTTACAAAGAGAAACCCTAAAGGTGTGAATGGATAAAAATGTCCCTAAAATGAAATTACCAAAAGACCTAAAAACTACCCAAAGCTTTCACTCAAGCACGTCCCAAAAGTCTTTTCCCACCTAAATTAGCTTAAAACAATTATTAGAAATTAATCTAACTTAAGCTAATTTAAGGTGCTTACATCAAATAGTAAATTGACGTGCTTACTAATAAGTAAGGTTCTAAGCATAATTAAGCCTAATGGCATAGTCAACCATGCTAATTACATCATAAATAAAGTCAACATGTCGAGCACAAATGACAAAATGCCCCCATTTGGCCGAATTCAACATAGTCCCAAAATAGGTCAAAAGGGTGTTGGTACGGAAGCTGCTCTGCTCTGCTTCAGCCTGAGCTGATCTGGTCAAATGAAATAGCTTGGGGACCTCTCTGGTTATGCCTACATGTGTCTCTGGTGTGCACTTGACTTTTTTTTTGGGGATAAGGTAAGTATTATAACCAAAGAAAAACTATACAAAGAGCAAAGGGGCATGCCTCAGGCACTAGAGAGGACAGGCCCTCCAAGAAGAAAGCCAAACGGCTACAAAAGATCAACAAAAGATGTCATCGGGCAGGTGCCACGAAAGGTGAAGCCATTTATTGTCATAAGATGGACTCACCTTACGTAACAAGCTAACACGATTCCGAACATCAAAAACAATATCATAAAGAAGAGCAGAAATAGGCCGAAGAGGCATATCATGAGTGCGAGCATTCTTCTCCCTCCAAATATAGTAGACTGGCGCTGCAAAAGACAGACGAACCAGAAGATGACATAAAGATGAACCAGAGAACTGACATAACCACTCAACAGTCTGACACCAATCTCGGCGACTCCAATCTAACCTACACATGGCAAGCACAGACGACCAGACCCTCGAAGAAAAGAGGCACTGGAAGAAAAGATGATCAATGTCCTCACTCGAACAACCACAAATAATACACCGCGAGCAAGCGGAGATGCCAAATCTCATCAGACTGTCCTGAGTACAAAGGCCTCCCTGAATAGTCATCCAAAGAAGAAAGGAATGGCGGGGAATAGCTTTCCGGAACCAAACAACTCGAGACCAAGGCATCTCGGGTCTCCTTGACCTCATAGCATTCCAGGCACCATCCACAGAAAATCTCCCTTTTCTATCGTCCTCCCAAACCAGCACATCCTCCCTCAAACTAGAAGGAGACGGTAGACGAGACTGAGCCAAATCTACAAGAGCAGCAGATCTAGAAGGGGGCCAATGCCAAGCAGAATCCGAGATAATGGAAGCAACTGTGGCCATTCTATCCAAGCCAGAATCATAAATCACTCTCTCGCCCAACGTGTCCACAATCGGGCCCAAAGGATGCCAATAATCAAACCACAATAAAGTCTTCTCACCATTCCCAATCCTCACTCTCATCCGCCGACGGGACCAAGAACGAAGCTCCAAAATCTTACGCCAACTCCAAGAGCAGTCAGAAGGACAAGGGATCTCCCAAAAGCTTCTCCCCCTCAACAAATAAGAGTAAACCCAAATTGACCAAGAGGAAACCTGGCCAGAACAGAGAAACCAGATATGCTTGACAATAGCCGCTCTATTCCAAGAATCCAGACTCTTAATACCCAGCCCCCCCTCCTTTAGAGGTAAACAAATTTTGCTCCAAGCTACCCTTGCCCCAGAAGAGGTAAGCGCACTACCCTTCCAAAGGAAAGAACGAAGGATCGTCTCCCCCTTCCTAACCACAGACTTAGGAAGAATAAATAAAGAAGACAAATAAACTTGAATGGAGAACAAAACAGACTTAATAAGCTGAAGCCGACCTGCGTAAGAAAGAAACTTACAACTCCAATTTTTAGCACGCATAACAATACGATCCACAAGAGAAGCACAATCAGAGGCCCTAAGTTTAGTAGAGATCAAAGGGACACCCAAATACCGCACAGGAAGAATCCTTACCTGGAACCCTAACACATCACGCAGTTGGCCTTACAGGGTAGAAGAGATACTAGAGGAGAAGAAATGACTTTTAGTTGGATTCGGGATTAAACCTGATAAACCACTGAACTGCCCAAGACAATCCTTGATCAAGGAAACAGAGGATGCACTTGACTTGGTTGCTGCAACTGGTCATATAGCTCTGAGCTAGTCCCGCAAAGGCCTCTCTGATCTTCTTTGCTCTTTGGCATGTGATTGGACCTGTTGGCAACTGCATGGGTTCCTCCAAGTTGTTAGCTGCATCCTGTAATGTATCTGGTGTGGTTGGACTCATGTCATTCCCTCCTTGTTGAAAAGGATTCAACCTCGAATCTGGACCTGCATTAAAAATAAAATAAGTCAGAAACATCAAACATTGCAGGAACGCCAAACTCACCAGGAAGATCAAGCTTGTAAGTATTGTCGTTGATCCGCTCCAAGACTTGAAATGGACCATCTCCTCTTGGTTGCAACTTGGATCTTTTCCTCATGCATATAAAGCCACACCCAATTGCTGGCGTCAAACACAATGCGTTGGAAACCTATTATTCTCACCAACTCTGCCTTTCCCTTATCATTCATACTCCCAAGCTTAATAACAATCAAAGATAATAAATCCATATGAGTTAAAGAATTAGAATCATAATCAATCTCACAAGGCAAGTAAAAACTAGAAGGATGAATGCATCTATTATATGCAAACTCTGGCCCCGCTATTGCGTCTATGATCTTCTTAGCTCTTTTGCGTGTGATTGGGCCTGTTGGCAATTGCAAAGGCTCTAATGTTCCTTGGGTGACTGCATTCATGTCAAATGTTGTCCCTTGGATCATGTCATCACTTATAACACAATTCACAACATTCAAAGCCTCACAAGTGTTTTCATTTGCTATGCACTTAACATCACAAGTGCTTCTCACTTCATTACACTCAACTTCAATAGCTTTTGGTTGTTGAGTACTCTCTTCATTCACTGCATATTTAGTTACCTTCCAAGTCTTTTTCCATTTCTCATAAGATCTTCTATAATCACTCATAGTATCTTGGATATCACTTTTGAAAGTATCCAAAACCTCGATCTTACCATCAATGGTTAAACTTGGACCTGCCATCTCAATACTAACAAACAGATTAGAAATAATAAAAAGCAAAACAAATATGTAAATCCTCACAATCTCACATGTCCACAGTCGAATGATATCGCTCCACTCGTGTTTGAACTCTATGGGCTTTTACCCGATACTGTGCTCACAATCACTGCCTTTTACCACTCTTGAGTTCTCCCTCAATTCAATTACAAATATACTCAATTCCCAGAATGGTCAACTACGGTGTAGTCCACAAGCTAGTAGTACACAAAGAACCAATAATGTATATAAGGGAGTTGGAATAATGCGAATGAGAATAATTATCACGAAGACTCAATCAAAGAGACTTAAGCTAGAATGCACGGAGTAAGGGGAAAAAAGACGAGTTAGCTAAATGCGCAAACAAATAAGCAAGCACTCAATATGACACTTAGCCAATCTTGTGATCACTCACTATTGTTTTTGTCTCACTCTTTGACATGATCCAACCACACCTGAAACATTACAGGATGCAGCTAACAACTTGGAAGAACCCATACAGTTGCCAATAGGGCCAATCACACGCCAAAGAGCAAAGAAGATCAGAGAGGCCTTTGATGGACTAGCTCAGAGCTATATGACCAGTTGCAGAAACCAAGTCTAGTGCACACCAGAGACACATATGGGCATGACCAGAGAGGTCCCCAAGCTATTTCATTTGACCCAGATCAGCTCATACTGAAGCATAGCAAAGCGGCTTCAGCACCATCACCCTTTTGACCCGATTTCACCCATTTCGGAATTATGTTGAATTCGCCAAATAGGGGCATTTTTATCATTTTTGCTCGACATGTTGACTTTATTTATGATGTAATTAGCACTGTTGACTATGCCATTAGGCTTAATTATGCTTAGAACTCTACTTAGCCGGAAGCACGTCAATTTACTATAGCATGTAAGCACCTCAATTAGCTTAAGTGAGATTAGCTTCTAATCTTTGTTTTAAGTTTATTTAGGTGCAAAAGGACCTTAATGGTCGTGGTTGAGGTGCTTGACTTAGGGCTTTTGTTAATTTTAGCTCTAGAGTCATTTTAGCCTTTTTACTCTCTTGTAACCCTTATTTTATAACTCTTCTTTGTATTTTTGAGAAACTAACGTAATAGACAACATTTTGAACAAGAGAAAAGCTTGAGCTTTCCATGGCTATGGCCAAAACCTTGTTGAGGCAGGGATTCTCCTTTTCAAGTTCAAATTGATTTTATCTAAGCTTGGCAACTTAGTGGCGTCTCCATTGCTAGCAAAATACAATCTGATTTCATGCTTGTGGTTATCATGGACGTGAGTTTCATGGTGGTTAAGGGCTGATCTTGGTTGGGTTTTGTTCCTACAAAATCAGTATTCAAAGTTCTTGGGGTTTTGAGAAAGATGCTTGGGGGTTTGCTTGGTTTCCAACCCAAGTGAGTTTCTTATCAGTTGGTATCAGAGCCACAACTCCGTGTGAATGGCCGCTGTCTCTTGGGGTAGGCAGAACGTCGACTGAGGCAGTCGGGTCTTAAGGGGGTGGGGATGATGCGTCCCACTTCGGTTGCGGGGTGCCTCATGGGCTGGTTTATAAGCCTAGGGCCAACCCTCTCCCTCCGAGATAGCTTTTGGGGCAGAGTTAGGGCTTGGGTTCTTATCACTCTTTTTCTTTCTCTTTTTTTTTTCTTTTCTCTTTTTTTTTTTTTAAAAAACTTTTTTTTCACTCTTTTCTTTTGTCTCTCACACTCAAAGTGTATACAAAGCAAATGAAATACTGCAAATAACAAGATTACCACATTTGGTAATTTTCAAGTTATATCCTTAGCACTTGCAATACATGTAAATACAACTCAAATGACAATGTAACTCATATAATCAATTCGGCAATGTGGTAATGTCTACCTTTCAACTTTTTTTGGATAAGGTAAGTAATATAACCAAAAGAAAACTATACAAAGAGCAAAGGGGCATACCCCAGGCAACTAGAGAGGACAAACCCTCCTAGAAGAAAGCCGAAAGGCTACTAGTAAAAGATCAACAGAAGATGTCATCGGGCAAGTGCCACGAAAGGTGAAGCCATTTATTGTCATAAGATGGTTTCACCTTACGTAAAAAGCTAGCACGATTCCGAACATCAAAAACAATATCATAAAGAAGAGCAGAAACAGGCCGAAGAGGCATATCATGAGTGCGAGCATTCCTCTCCCTTCAAATATGGTAGACTGATGCTGCAAAAGACAGCCGAACCAGAAGGTGACGTAAAGAAGCATCGGTGAACTGACATAACCACTCAACAGTCTGACGCCAATCCCGGCGTCTCCAGTCTAACCCACACATAGCCAGAACAGACGACCAGACCCTCGAAGAGAAGAGGCACTGGAAGAAAAGATGATCAATGTCCTCACTTGAACAACCACAGAGAATACAACGCGAGCAAGCAGAGATGCCAAACCTCATCAAACTATCCTGAGTACAAACAAAGGCCTCCCTGAATAGACATCCAAAGAAGAAAGGAATGGCGGGGGATGGCCTTCCGGAACCAAACAACTCGAGACCAATGCAGCAAGGTTCCCCTTGCCCGCATGGCATTCCAGGCACTATCCACAGAAAATCTCCCACTTCTATCATCCTCCCAAACCAGCACATCCTCCCTCAAATTAGAAGGATACTGAAGATGGGACTGAGCCAAATCAACAAGGGCAGCAGACCTAGAAGGGGGCCACTGCCAAGCAGAACCAGAGATAATGGAAGCAACTGTGGCCATCTTATCCAAGCCAGAGTCATAAATCACTCTCTCACCCAACGTGTCCACAATCGGGCCCAGAGGATGTCAATAATCAAACCACAATAAAGTCTTCTCACCATTCCCAATCCTAACTCTCATCCGCCGTCGGGACCAAGAACGAAGCTAAAAAGATCTTACGCCAACTCCAAGAGCAGTCACTAGGACAAGGGACCCCCCAAAAACTTCTCCCCCTCAACAAATAAGAGTGAACCCAATTGGACCAAGAGGAAACCTGGCCAGAACAAAGAAACCAAATGTGCTTAACAATAGTCGCTCTATTCCAAGAATCCAAACTCTTAATCCCCAGCCCCCCTCCTTTAGAGGTAAACAAACTTTACTCCAAGCCACTCTGTCCCCAGAAGAGGTGAGCGCACTACCTTTCCAAAGGAAATAGCGCAGAATCGTATCCACCTTCCTAACAACAGACTTAGGAAGAATAAATAAGGAAGACCAATAAACTTGAATGGAGAACAAAACAGACT
Source organism: Zanthoxylum bungeanum (assembly GCA_019454045.1). Classification (NCBI taxonomy): domain Eukaryota; kingdom Viridiplantae; phylum Streptophyta; class Magnoliopsida; order Sapindales; family Rutaceae; genus Zanthoxylum; species Zanthoxylum bungeanum. The sequence continues at coordinate 21,556 of SKCR01039571.1, read as the reverse complement.
TAATAAGCTGAAGCCGACCCGCATAAGAGAGAAACTTACTACTCCAACTCTTAGCACGCATAACAATACGATCCACAAGAGAAGCACAATCTGAGGCCCGGAGTTTAGTAGAGATCAAAGGGACTCCCAAATACCGCACTGGAAGAATCCCAACTTGGAAACCCAAAACATGACGTAGATGGCCTTGAAGGGTAGAAGAGATACCGAAAGAGAAGAAATGACTTTTAGCTGGATTCGGGAATAAACCTGATAAACCACTGAACTACCCGAGACAATCCTTGATCAAGGAAACCGAGGATGCATCTGCTTTACAAAAAATCATAAGGTCATCCGCAAAGCAGAGATGAGTAAGACGGTCCTTAGAACACCGCCAGTGGAACTTGAAACCCGGATTAGTAGCCATATTATGAAGAAGACTTGACAGAACTTCCATAGCCAAGACAAATAGATAAGGAGACATAGGATCACCTTGTCGCAACCCACGACCCCCAGAGAAAAAACCATGCAACTCTCCATTAATAGATACAGAGAACCTAGTAGAAGTACATACACTCCTGAATCCAACCCACCTTCCTCTCTGGAATACCAACAGTCCGCAAAACCTCAACCAAGAAATCCCAACGAACAGTGTCATAAGCTTTCATCAAGTCAATCTTAAGAGCACATCTCGGGGAGCCGCCAGTCCGATGATAATTCTGAACCAACTCCTGACTCAAAAGAATATTGTCACTAATACACCTTCCCGCAACAAAAGCAGATTGATTATGACTGATCACAGATGGAAGGATAACCTTGATCCTATTCGCAATAAGCTTAGCAATACACTTGTAAATAGTATTACAACAAGAAATATGCCTATAATCCTTAACCTGGGAAGGGTTAGGGATCTTAGGAATCAGAGCAATAGAAATAGCATTAACCTGCCTCAAGAGACGCCCAGAGGAAAAGAATGAGTGAATAGCACAAAGGACATCATACCCCAGAATATCCCAAGACTTCTTAAAGAAACCCGAATTAAACCATCTGGGCCTAGAGCCTTATTGTCCTTCAACGCGAAGAACTGGAAAAAGATAAAAGATGAGCTGATATGCAGAACAACAAAAACCAGATCCAGACTATGCTTCACAACAAAACCAGATCCAGAATATGAACAAAACAAAAACAGAAACAAAACAAGATCCAACAAGAACTGAAACGAAAATAACAAAGAACAAAATAAAAACAGAATCAAACAAAAGGAAAAGATAGAAAAATCAGACCTTGGAACCCTGAGCTCTGATACCAAATGACAAGAAACCCACTTAGATTCGAAATCCAAGTAAACCCCAAGCAACGGACAGAACCCCAAGAACCGCGAATTTGATTTTGTAGGAACAAAACCCTTCCAAGGCCACAAAGAAGACCCACAAAGAACTTGCCCTTGAGAACCCTTAAGATGAATCCTTGTAGTGTTTTTGCTAGCAATGGAGACGCCACTAAGTTTGCCAAACTTAGATAAGTCGATTCAAACTTGAAAAGGGGAATCCCTCCCTTACAAGAATTCGGCCATAGCCAAAGCTTTAAGCTTTTGAGTTTATAAATTTCGTTGTTACCTCAAATGAAGAAGAAAGTAAGCTTAAATAGTGTTACAAAAAGAAACCCTAAAGGCATAAAGACAACAATGCCCCTAAAAACGAAATACACAAATATCAAGTTTTTAAGCCTTCAAATGCCTAGGAAGCTTTATTCTAAACTGATTTGGGCCAAGTGAAATGGTTTTGGGCCCTTTCCATCCAAGCCCACATGCATCTCTATTTGTTTGTTGCAGTCGACCATAAAACTCTGAACTAATCCCGCCATTGCTTCTCTAAGTCTTTTGGTCCTCTGCCTCGTAATTGGGCCTTCTGGCACTTGTAATGCGTCCTTTGGTTTGTTGTCGGCCTGGATCATGTCACCCAACATATCAGCGTCGACCCCCTAGGGGACTGTCGTTTCTGACTCCTCTTACTACCAGAACCCTTTCTAGATTTGTTACCATAAGTCAATTTCTTTAAATCCAGAGAGTCAATAGCCTTATTAGCCAAACTGTTAACCATGAGAGTAGGCGAATCATAAGCTACAGAAGGAGAGCACTCAGCTGAATTAGGTTTAGGAAAATCCTCAACAATATGTGAAGAAGCAAGGGAGCACTCACCTTTCATATTTCCATATGTCTCCACAGAAACTATCTCAGAAGAAACCACAGGTAAAGAAGGAGTAACCAGAGTCGAATACAACCCATTAGAAGAACACTCGCCCAAAACAAGAGTCCTGTTAGTATCCTGAGGCATATCACCACTCGAACTAACATGAGTGGTCAAGAAGCTCCCTTACCTTTTTCTTTTTAGTGACCGGGATCCAGGCACCCTCCTGATCCTTAGGAGTGTCAACCTTAGCATCATTACCCATAGACGGAATAGATGGCTTGCCGGACTGAGAAGGTTTATAAACCTCCTTACTATGAGCCTTTTTAGGGCAAGAATTCACTGAATGGCCAAAAACTTCACAAGTGGAACATTTCACAGGAACCCATTCAAACTCAACCCTAATAGGAACCCTATGCCATTAGGGTTTTGGAAAACAATCTCCTCTACAAGGGGGTTCTGAGCATCAATCTCAACACAAACACGAGAGCGAAACTGAGCCGTTTCCTGGAAAGGGTAATACGGTCAGCATTGAGAGGTCTCCCAACTGCATTAGCCACATAAACTATCCCTTTCACCGTCCATAAAGTAAAAGGTAGATCAAAGAGTCTGATCTAGACCGGAACCTTGAAAAGTCCTCCTTAGTCAAAGATAAATCAGGATGCCAAAGTTTGAGAACCAACGGTCTATTAGCCATATGCCAAGGGGCTCCGTCCAACACCACACTAGCCTCTTGAAGGCTCTTAAATCTAAACAAAAAGAAACCTTATTGGAGGTGAGAACTCCAGCAACCTAGTGACATGATCCAGGCCGACAACAAACCAAAGGACGCATTACAAGTGCCAGAAGGGCCAATTACGAGGCAGAGGACCAAAAGACTTAGAGAAGCAATGGCGGGATTAGTTCAGAGTTTTATGGTCGACTGCAACAAACAAATAGAGATGCATGTGGGCTTGGATGGAAAGGGCCCAAAACCATTTCACTTGGCCCAAATCAGTTTAGAATAAAGCTTCCTAGGCATTTGAAGGCTTAAAAACTTGATATTATGTAATTTCGTTTTTAGGGGCATTGTTGTCTTTATGCCTTTAGGGTTTCTTTTTGTAACACTATTTAAGCTTACTTCTTCTTCATTTGAGGTAACCAACGAAATTTATAAACTCAAAAGCTTAAAGCTTTGGCTATGGCCGAATTCTTGTAAGGGAGGGATTCCCCTTTTCAAGTTTGAATCGACTTATCTAAGTTTGGCAAACTTAGTGGCGTCTCCATTTGCTAGCAAAAACACTACAAGGATTCATCTTAAGGGTTCTCAAGGGCAAGTTCTTTGTGGGTCTTCTTTGTGGCCTTGGAAGGGTTTTGTTCCTACAAAATCAAATTCGCGGTTCTTGGGGTTCTGTCCGTTGCTTGGGGTTTACTTGGATTTCGAATCTAAGTGGGTTTCTTGTCATTTGGTATCTAGAGCTCAGGGTTCCAAGGTCTGATTTTTCTATCTTTTCCTTTTGTTTGATTCTGTTTTTATTTTGTTCTTTGTTATTTTCGTTTCAGTTCTTGTTGGATCTTGTTTTGTTTCTGTTTTTGTTTTGTTCATATTCTGGATCTGGTTTTGTTGTGAAGCATAGTCTGGATCTGGTTTTTGTTGTTCTGCATATCAGCTCATCTTTTATCTTTTTCCAGTTCTGGGCTTCTGTTCTGTTCATCCTATCAGTTCGTCATAGTCATTCTGTTCTTTAGCATATGTTTAAGAAATAAGCATGTTCTTGGCGGCTGTGTGTTTTGTTTCTAAACCCTAGTGAAGTCTGAAATCAGACCTAAAACGTAACCTTTGAAATCTGCCTCTGAAATCAGACTCTGAGATCAGACCCTGAAACTTAACCATTGAATCAGCCTCTGAAATCAGACCCTGACCAGTAACCTCTGAAAATTAGCCTCTGAGATCAGACCCTGAAACTTAGCCTCTGAATCAGACCCTTATTCGACTCTGAAATCAGACACTGACCAGCAGCCTCTGACTTCAGACCCAGGATTCAGACCCTCATCAGACTCTGAAATCAGGCTTGAAAACCAGCCTCTGAAATCAGAACCTAAATCAGCCTCTGAAATCAGAACCTAAATCAGCCTCTGAAATCAGAACCACTTTTATTAGCATCTGACGTTAAAAAAAAAAAAAGAGAGAAAAGGGACTTGAGTGATAGTGATCACTTGAGCAAAAAAAAAAAAAAAAAAAAAGTAAAAAGTAAAAAAGTGAAATTTTTGGTTGAATCTAGTTTGTTCCATTTTATCATTTAGGTGCCCATAGAGGGTATTCCATCAAAATTTCTATAGAAGTGCCAAAATTTCTCCCGAAATTGCATACGACCGTGAATTTGCATGCTTATTTATTTCTCATCGTGCTAATTGTTTACTCCTTATTTATAATTACTCTAGCTTAAGTATTATTGATTGAGTCTCCGTCATTACTATTCCTGTTCGCGTTTTGTTTCCCCTGCCTATATATATATATATATTATTGGGTCCGTTGTGTTCATGCTAGCTTGAGGACTACATTTGGTTTGTATTCTTGGATTGAGTGTGGTTCACATTTGAATTGAGGACGAACTCAAGAGTGGTAAAAGGCAGTGATTGTGAGCACAGTATCGGGTAAAAGCCAATAGAGTGCAAACACGAGTGGAGTGATATCATTCGAGTGTAAACACGTGAGATTGTGAGGATTTACATATTTGCTTTACTTTCTTGTTATTTCAAATCTGTTTTCTTAGTGTTGAGATGGCAGGTCTAACCACTGAAGATAAGCTTGAGGCTTTGGATAGGAAGTTTACAGATATGATTGAGAACATGAATACTGCTTTGGAGAGATTGACCAAGAGTGTAGAGAGTATTCAAACTGGTAGCGGTCCCAGAGTACCACCACCTCATAATGTGCCACCTCGCCGTGTACCACCACAGTATGTACCACCAGATGAAGAAGAAGCTGAAAATGAGTTTGATTCTGATGGTTTTGATGATGTGGAGGAGAGATTTCAGCCTGGGCATGATAGGAGGCCTAATAGGAGGTTTGATAGGAGGAATGATAGGAGGGATAGACGGTTTGATGATAGAGGTGCATTTGATGCCAGAAGAGGGGATTATGAAGAGAGGATTTGGAAGGCGAGGAGATGTAGATGGTGATCTAGGTACCATCAAGATCAAGATACCAACATTCAAAGGCAAGAATGATCCTGAAGCTTATTTAGAATGGGAAAAGAAAATAGAATTGATTTTCAACTGTCATCACTACTCAGACGAGAAGAAGATCAGTTTGGCAGCAATTGAGTTTACCGATTATGCTATGATTTGGTGGGATCAGCTTGTCTCTACTCGGAGGAGAAATTATGAGAGACCGGTTCAGACGTGGGCAGAACTTAGAGGTCTCATGAGAAAAAGATTTATACCCAGCCATTACTATAGGGAGTTGTATCAGAAACTACAACATCTGTATCAGGGGGCCAAGAGTGTTGAAGACTATTACACAGAGATGGAAGTTGCCATGATCAGGGCAAATGTAGTTGAGGATGCAGAAGCTACTATGGCACGGTTTCTAGGGGGCTTGAATAGAGAGATAGCAAATATGGTGGAGTTGCATCACTGTGTTGATTTGGAGGATATGCTTCACATGGCTATCAAGGTAGAAAGGCAACTCAAGAAAAGGTCAACATCCAGATTTGGTACTCAGGCTACTTCTGCATGGAAGGGAAATGGGTTCCGAATGAGAAGCGGGATGGAGGCTTTGACAAGCCTAGAGGCGAGTTCAGTGGAGGCTTTAATAAGCCTAGGGCCGAACCTAGTACCAAGGGTAAAGAGACTGCTGAATCGAGTAAACCTAGACCAAAACCCGACGGTACAACTACTAGAACTAAGGATGTCAAGTGTTTTAAATGTTTGGGCATGGGACACTATGCTTCAGAATGTCCCAATAGACGTACCTTAGTGATTGATAAGAAGAGTGGAGATGTGTACTCTACTGATAGTGAGGTTGATGATGAGATGCCAGAGTTGGAGGATGCTAGTGACCATGAGGGAGCTGCATACCCGCTGAATAACTTATCCTTAGTTGTCAAGCGTGCTTTGAGTGCACATGTTGTAGAGGATGAGAGTATGCAGCAGAGGGAGAACATATTCCATACTAGGTGTCGTGTGAATGGTAAGGGGTGTAGTATGATTATAGATGGGGGCAGTTGTACTAATGTTGCTAGCACAGCTTTGATTGAGCGATTGGGGTTGAGTTGCTTGAGACACCCGAAGCCTTACAAGTTGCAATGGTTAAATGATTGTGGGGAAATAAGTGTGACAAAGCAAGTATTGTTGAGTTTTACCATTGGGCCATACACAGATGATGTCCTATGTGATGTGATACCGATGCATGCAGGACATATTCTTTTGGGTAGACCGTGGCAGTTTGATAAGAAGGTTATTCATGATGGGTTCAAGAATAAATACTCTTTTCAGCATAAAGGAAAACCCATTACATTATACCCACTTACACCTGCACAAGTCCATGAAGACCAGGTTAAGTTGCAACTTGAGCGTGACAAAGAGAGAGCGAAGGGAAACACCACCTTGGGTGAGACTAGTGAGAGTGACGTATCTGGTGAGAAAAATAAGGCCAAAGTCGTGGGAGTTCCCAAGGGGAGTGTGAGTGAACGTGAGGGGGAAACAAAAGGAGAGTTAAAAAGGGTTTCTACATGGGTGGGTGAGGGTGAAGCGAGGAAAGCATTCAAGGCTAGCAAGCTCATGCTATTGTTAGTCTATAAAGAGCATCATATTTATTTTACTAACACTAACCCTTTGCTTCCTGTGTCTATTTCATCTCTTTTGCAGGATTACAGTGATGTACTGACAGAGGACATACCTAGTGGGCTTCCACCCATTAGAGGTATCGAGCACCAGATAGACTTCATACCTGGAGCAGTCATTCCTAACAGACCGGCTTATAGGAGCAATCCCGAGGAGACAAATGAGCTACAAAGGCAAGTACGAGAGTTGATGGACAAGGGGTATGTCAGGGAAAGCATGAGTCCTTGTGCAGTACCAGTGCTTCTAGTTCCTAAGAAAGATGGGACGTGGCGCATGTGCGTTGATTGCCGAGCTATCAACAATATTACGGTAAAGTATCGTCACCCCATTCCTAGACTAGATGACATGTTGGATGAATTGCATGGTTCCAAAATTTTTAGTAAGATTGATTTAAAGAGTGGATACCATCAAATTCGCATGAGAGAGGGAGATGAGTGGAAAACTGCATTTAAGACTAAGTATGGCTTGTATGAATGGTTAGTTATGCCATTTGGTCTTTCAAACGCACCTAGCACATTTATGAGATTGATGAATCATGTTATGCGTGCATTTTTAGGTAAGTTTGTTGTAGTTTATTTTGATGACATCTTAGTTTACAGTAAAACAGTAGATGAGCATGTTATGCATTTGAAGCATGTTCTTGATGTGTTAAGGCAAGAAAAACTGTATGCTAACTTTGATAAGTGCACTTTTTGTATGGATAGAATTGTCTTCCTTGGATTTGTTGTGAGTGCAGATGGCATCGAGGTAGATTTAGAAAAGGTGAAGGCAATTAAGGATTGGCCAACACCAACAACAGTGACAGAAGTCAGAAGCTTCCATGGATTAGCAAGCTTCTACCGTAGATTTGTTAAAGACTTCAGTAGTATTGCAGCACCACTGACTGAAGTAGTGAAGAAGACTGTTGGCTTCAAATGGGGTGAAGAGCAGGAGCGGGCATTCCAGGATCTGAAAATGAAGTTGTGCAGTGCACCAGTCTTGGCACTACCCAACTTTGAGAAGACTTTGAAATTGAGTGTGACGCATCCGGGATAGGCATTGGGGCTGTTCTTATGCAAGAAAAGCGACCAATAGCTTACTTTAGTGAGAAGCTAAATGGAGCAGTTTTGAGGTACCCCACATATGACAAGGAGTTGTATGCGCTAGTGCGAGCCCTTGAGACTTGGCAGCATTATTTGTGGCCTCGAGAGTTTGTGATCCATACAGATCATGAATCATTGAAGCATCTGAAGGGACAAGGTAAACTGAACAAACGACACGCAAAATGGTTAGAGTTTGTTGAGACATTTCCATATGTAATCCGCTACAAACAAGGTAAGGAAAACATTGTCGCCGATGCACTATCGCGAAGGTATGCTTTACTTACTTCATTGAGTGCAAGAATGCTTGGGTTTGAATTTATTAAAGAACTTTATGCTAGTGATATTGACTTTAGTACTATCTATGCTGCATGTGAAAAGTCTGCTTTTAGTAAATTCTACCAACATGATGGGTTTCTGTTTAGGGAAAATAGATTATGCATTCCTGTTTGTAGTATGCGTGAATTGTTAGTGAGGGAAGCACATGGGGGAGGTTTAATGGGGCACTTTGGCATTACCAAAACCTTAGGGGTATTGAGTGAACATTTCTATTGGCCAAAAATGCGGAGAGATATTGAGCGTTTGTGTGATAAATGCTTAACTTGTAAACAGGCTAAATCTAAGGTTATGCCTCATGGGTTGTATACACCGTTGCCAATACCTAGTGAGCCATGGGTAGATGTATCGATGGACTTTATATTGGGTTTACCTAGGACTAGGAAGGGTAGAGATTCCATCTTTGTAGTGGTTGATAGGTTCAGTAAGATGGCACACTTTATAGCATGTCATAAAACTGATGATGCCACTAACATTGCTGACTTGTTCTTTAGAGAAGTAGTACGACTCCATGGGATTCCACGGAGTATAGTTTCAGATCGTGATGTTAAGTTCCTTAGTCACTTTTGGAAAGTTTTATGGGGTAAGTTGGGAACTAAACTTTTGTATTCTACTACTTGCCACCCCCAAACTGATGGCCAAACCGAGGTTGTTAATAGGACTTTGACTCAGTTATTGCGTACTATTATCAATAAGAACTTAAAAACCTGGGAGGATTGTTTGCCTTTTGTTGAATTTGCATATAATCGTAGTATTCATTCCTCTACATCTTACTCACCATTTGAAATTGTTTATGGTTTTCAGCCACTAACTCCATTAGATTTGTTACCATTGCCTGTTGATGAGCATGCGGGGTTAGATGGAAAAAGGAAAGCCGATTTGGTGAAGCACATACATGAGAAAGCAAGAGAGCAAATACAACGAAAGAATGAGCAATATGCTTCTCATGCTAATAAGGGAAGAAAGCGTGTGGTATTTCATCCTGGAGATTGGGTTTGGGTACACATGCGCAAGGAGAGATTTCCTGAACAACGTAAATCTAAGCTACAACCGAGAGGGGATGGTCCATTTCAAGTTTTGGAACGGATTAATGACAATGCATACAAGTTGGATTTACAAGGTAAGTATAATGTGTCTGCTACATTTAATATTTCTGACTTAACTCCTTTTGATGCAGGTACAGATTCGAGGTCGAATCCTTTTCAAGAGGGAGGGGATGACATGATCCAGGCCGACAAAAAACCAAAGGACGCATTACAAGTGCCAGAAGGGCCAATTACGAGGCAGAGGACCAAAAGACTTAGAGAAGCAATGGCGGGATTAGTTCAGAGTTTTATGGTCGACTGCAACAAACAAATAGAGATGCATGTGGGCTTGGATGGAAAGGGCCCAAAACCATTTCACTTGGCCCAAATCAGTTTAGAATAAAGCTTCCTAGGCATTTGAAGGCTTAAAAACTTGATATTTGTGTAATTTCGTTTTAGGGGCATTGTTGTCTTTATGCCTTAGGGTTTTTTTTGTAACACTATTTAAGCTTACTTTCTTCTTCATTTGAGGAACCAACGAAATTTATAAACTCAAAAGCTTAAAGCTTTGGCTATGGCTGAATTCTTGTAAGGGAGGGATTCCCCTTTTCAAGTTTGAATCGACTTATCTAAGTTTGGCAAACTTAGTGGCGTCTCCATTTGCTAGCAAAAACACTACAAGGATTCATCTTAAGGGTTCTCAAGGGCAAGTTCTTTGTGGGTCTTCTTTGTGGCCTTGGAAGGGTTTTGTTCCTACAAAATCAAATTCGCGGTTCTTGGGGTTCTGTCCGTTGCTTGGGGTTTACTTGGATTTCGAATCTAAGTGGGTTTCTTGTCACCTAGCCTTCCCCATAACTTGTGTGCAATAGAGTTGACAATTTGAAAGTGAAGCTTTTTCCCCACAAAGTAACCAACTAGTGTACTCCGCCAGTACACACTACCATCTTCAATAACTTCAGCAGGGGGGCACACGACAACCTTAGCGTCAATAATATTTAGTTTGATATAATGTAAAGCGGTTGAAGAACTTAACGAATCAACAGGATCAACTCCTATAGGTCCATTCAACGCGGTAGCATAACTCTTAGGGCAACCAGAATAACCCCCCTCACCAACTGTAGGAACCTCAGGCACAGCAATCTGACTCACACCCAAAGCATCACCAGTCACACTTCTACCTGTCAACGGGGCCATTCTGCCCCAAAACAACACTAGTCACAGTCCCTATAGCAAATGCTTGCTACTGCTACTAAGGCCGAAGTAACATTCCTCACCAACAGTTATCCCAGCAACATCAGGCCAGTAACCACATCCGGTTGTGAACCATTCACAAAAACATAATCAATTTCATTAACCCCTGTCAACTGGACAGCATACTGCCCTCACCATTAACAGTCCATGCATCAACTGCCACTGCCGAGGCCATCAACTCCTCACCAACAGGTATCACGCCACGCTCATCACAAATCATGTCTTCACCTTCAACGCCACTGCCCACAAAACTGGCCTCTTAACTGACACCCCAAACAGCCCACTAACCGATTAAATCACCTCGAAAACAATCCAGAATACACACCCCGAACTGTCCAGAATCTGCCCGAAACAGTAACTAAAAAACTGCCCAAAACAGCCCCGAATTAGCCTTAAACAGTAGCCTAAAACACCAAAAAAGTGACCAAATACAGCAGCAAAACGGAGTCAAACAGTAGCTTGAGCAGTGAAACAGCGAGGGGAAACGCAAACCAGTGAACCAGAAAAGTTACGGAGCTTTACCCCTTCCGATCACCGCGAAACGCGAGTCCGAAGTCGACGAAAAGGTTAGACCTGAGGGTATTTTTCATATCCGTTTTCAGTTTTATTTTTATTATTTATTGAGTTTCGTTTGTATGATTATTATGATGAAAATGCATGATTGTGGCCCTTTATTAAAATGAAAAATGTGTCGCCTCTCGTGGTATATAGGATGGAAACCCGGACGTAAATTTCATAGCCGATTCCGAATGGACGGTAGTATGATCTGCACTCGGGATACAACTCCACGTACCACTTGAGCAAACGATGCATATTTTGTTTTATGTTGTTTTGATGTGTTTATTATTCATTATTTAATTTCCGCACATTACTTGTTAGCGTAATGATATGATCGAGTGCATGGGCTTAGTAAGTGTGATGAAAGGTCCTCTAATTGAAGGGGTTAAAATCCTTTACCACGATGCTTCGCCACACCGGTCAATCAATATTCGATTGGATGTGAGATATGTACAATCGGGTATACGAAATCTGATATTTTTACATTTACCTTTTTTTGTTTCATGTATATGCATTGAGATAAGCGCATGGGCTTAGTAAGTGCGATGAAAGGTCCTCTAATTGAAGAGGTTAAAAATCCTTTACCACGATGCTTCGCCGTGCCGGACGATGTGTATTCGATTGGATTAAGACATGTTCAATCGGGTATACGAAATCCGATATCTTTGTATTTACTTTTGTTTCATATATATATGCATTGAGATAAGCGCATAGGCTTAGTAAGTGCAGTGAAAGGTCCTCTAATTGAAGAGGTTAAAATCCTTTACCGCGATGCTTCGCCGCGCCGGGTATCTTTGTATTCACTTTTGTTTCATATGTATGCATTGTGTTGTGTGCGCATGGGCTTAGTAAGTCGGATTAAAGGTCCTCCACTTGGAGGGATAAAAAGCCTACGGTCTACCTTTATCGCAATACTTCGCCGCGCTTTGTTGTCTACTTTTCGTTATGTGTTATTTATTTATCATTCGAACATTATCATTTCATTCATGCATTTTATTTGTTGCACGTTATCATGCATGCATGCGCATGGGCTTAACTAGGGTGGGTTAAAGGTCCTCTATTCGAGGGAAAATACCTTAAGGCTACCTTACCACGATGTTTTACCGCGCTGTTTATTACGCGACTTATCGCTGTTTTGCAAAATATCATTTTATTCATGCATTTTGTTTCTATTCATTATGCAATGTTTTGCCGTGCTTTCTTTTCCATATTATTCATTCATATGACATCTCATTGCATAATCTTGCATCACATATAACATGCTTAATTGAAAATTTTAGTAGTTACATGAGTATAGGCACACATTGCATTTATTTTCTTCTTGATATTCCTTTCTTTCACTCATGTTAGCCACATTCTTTGGCATTACATCATGGCACGTTTATCTTTAATGTATAGATGCATCTTTAATTGTTTCTCTTTCGCGTATTTGAATTTGCATCTTTTATCCCTTCATGTCATGCGCTTGTTTTGACTCCGTTTATTATGTGGTTATTTTGACCTTATTCCATATGCTTTTATAATGCGCTTATAACATGATATGTTCGCCGTTATTTTGATTTCCTTTATTTGCATGCCAATATTGTTATGTGTGTCTTGCGTTTATGTTTGCATGAATATTGAATTCTTATGATGTGATATGTTTGCTATTGAAAAAGACTTACCTTTTAAGCATACGAACTTGGTAATAGGATTTGATTCATGAATATTTAGATGTAAACTTACTCTTTTGCGCATAGAAATTAAGAAGCATGATACCCTGGGAATAGTGTTACTTAGGCTTGATTAAATTTATTACATAAATCCTTTCATTACAAGTGACATAAGTAAGGGACCATTCCGAACCCAACGGTTTGAGGTCTTCCCTTGCGAGAGGTGAGTGCGGCCTTAAATCTCATTTTCCTTGGTTCACACCGGGTGGCGACTCCATCATTCTCCGGTTTAGTCCCCCGTGGCTACTCCGTACTCCCAACCGACAACGAGCCCGGAACAATGCGTCGCCCAGGTTTTCCTGTGTCACCACAGTCTGGCGACTCCACTGGGGATAGAGAATCAGCCCCGAAATATTGTCTTGTAATGTTTGGATTTTTGTTTTAATTGACCATGTCTATAGTGGGTAAAATGGGGGTTTGATCAAAGACATTTTTTAAGGCTAGGTAATGATTTGGTGTCTTCCTTCATTCACTACCCTTCGAGGAAAAGCTGTGGAGGCACCTAAATAGTCACTACCCTTGGCCTGTTGTGACAGACTAATTTGGAGGGCTTGTTGCTTATTCCTGTCACCAAGCGATTAGAGCCTAAAAGGCTTGGGTATTTAAGAGAGTTCGCTCCACCCTCCCTCTGGGGAATCTGTAACAAGAAATCCATTTGACAGTTAGTCACACACCATGACTTGTTCGCACGTACCACGAGGTATAAAAGAGGTGCGCTTACTTGGTTGCTCGAACTCTTGAGTGGGGAGACCTAGTTGTGGGCAATCCTTCGCCAGCAAGAGTCTTTGTCTATACTCTCACGAACCCACCCATAGACCGGGGTTGTATGGCTAAAGTAACAATTATTTCCTTGAGCATGTGCTTGTGGACCATTCTCATTTGGATGCAGTTGGACTTTTTGTCAGAAATGCGAACTTGCTGGGCCATTTAAACTGGGGCGAGTTCGTATCTTATGACCATTAGGCCCAAAGCTTCTGAAATGTTAATGGGCCACCTTGTAGAATTTACTGTTTTATGCTTGAATTATCTGTATGCTTATGTTTGGGAACATCGTCGTTTGGATCCATTTGGACCATTTGTCATGGATATGGGCTTGTTGGGCCATTTAAACTGGGGCAAGAACGTATCTTATGACGATTGGGCCAAGGCCTCTAAATGTTGATGGGCCATTTTGTGCTTGTGTTCGGAACATTACCATTTGGATTTAGTTGGGCTCCTTACCATGAGATGCGAACTCGTTGGGCTATTTAAACTGGGACGAGTTCACTCCTATGACATTTAGCCCAAAAACTTCTAAAATGATAATGGGCCGATTTGTTTGAGAATTTTAATTGATTTAGTATGTCCTATATGTTATATGCATCTTATGCACCTCATACATGCATACATCATATTAACACCCTCTATGTCCCAAAAAGGCATAATAGATTCCTGTTGGGTTAGGGAAGAGAGAAGACTCCTTAAAAAGACAGTAACAGATATGAGTACACCAGAAAATTAGGTATCCCGTATGGATCAGTTTGAGAACAGTCTCGCCAAATTTACTGAACAGATGCAAGCCTTGACTATTGCTATGGCAAAGATGACTGTGCCTCATGCTGGTGGAAATTCTGAGAATGTGAGGCGTGAGGAGCCTCCAAATGGGTTGGGGGATGATATCCCCACTTTTGATGACGACATGGCAGAATATGCAACAGGCCGAATGATTGGGTCTCAGGCAGAATTTCAGAAGCTTCGGGATCAGGTTGAAACAGTTACCCGTAAAATGAAGGGTAAACATGAGGAGTTGTTAGATTATGAGGCAATGACCTTTGAAGAACAATTGCCAGCTCAGTTCAAGATGCCAGATATGGCTAAGTTCAACGAGAATGGGGATCCGAGGGTCCATCTCCGTCAGTATGTTTCCGTTATGAGTTCAGTGGGCCTAACACAGCGCCAAGTTTAGAAAATGTTCAGGATGTCGCTCGAGGGGGCACCCGTAGTCTGGTATTACAGTCTCGAGAAGAAGGTCAAGGAAAACTGGAGGGAATTGGCAGATGCATTCCTAAAACAGTATATGACAGACTTGGAGATTGATTTGTCACTCCGTGATTTGGAAAACACTAAGCAAAATTCGCAGGAAAGCTTCAAAGAGTATGTAGATCGCTGGAGAAGCCATCTCCTGAAGATGCAGACTAGGCCATCGGGGAAGGACCAGATCAAGATGATTATTAAGGGTACTAAACCCTCCATTTATGGCAAGCTGAGGAGGATGACCTCCATGATTGGTGACTTTCGACAGTTGAGGGAGACTGTCATGGATATTGAAGAAGAAGAAGCTGAGAATAGAAAGTTCTATGGTCAAAATAGGAGAACTTTTGGGGGGCCAAACCCCCTAGTGCCGAGGTCGCTACCGTCAAGAACAGACGATTCTCTAATCTTGGTAGACCTTTGTCAATGTATTTGAAAAGCTGAAAATGCAAGGACTTCTAAAACCTATGGAACCTAGGCCATTTCCCACCATACCTCAACCTAAACCATATATGTGTTACTTCCATCAAGAAAACGGCCATGACACCGACAACTGCAACCACCCGTCTTAGGCATGAGGTCCAAAACCTCATTGACTCCCATAAAATACCCAATCCAGAAAAAGAACAACCCAACGCACACATTAACCCTCAACCATAAAGCCACTCAACCACCCAAGCTTCTTGCATTGAGATAAAGGATAACAGTGAAGAACCATAGGCCAAGGAAGAAGGCGATGTTGTGAACGATGAAGTTATTCCTACTAGTTTATTTGATCCTGCATTTTTAATATAGACATTGATTTAGTCTACATGTTCGAACCATTTTCTTAAATGATAATAAAGACGTTCATTTTGCTGAATCTCTTCTGCAATATGAGTATATTTGAGAAAAGCATTCAACCTGGGTACTATGAAAATTAGTGATGTTCAGAAACATGGGGAATCCTCGGAAGAAGTAAGCAGAAGAGGCAGGATAGTCATTCAGAAATTGGGAAACGATGCAGTGAAACTGTCAGACTTGGAAGGGAATGAGTTCACCGAGCCGATCAAGGCAGATAGATCGAAGCAGTATTTTGCCTGAGGAATAGAAGAATGGTCACCAAGGGAATTGGCAGAAGACCTAACCCAACGGGATTGGAAACTCATTCACGCATGCATGCATACACGTAACATATTTTGCATTCCTTTTTGTGTTTTGTGTTTGTTTTGTATTCACAGGTTTTGAAGAAGAAAGAGGGAAAACGGCAAATGAAGGCCAATCAGAGGCATCAATATGACATCAATAGTTTGGGGACGAGTCCCAGGTTTTGAGGCCCACATCAGTATCAGTCTGGGGGCGAGGCCCCACCTTAGTACCATTTTGGGGTGAAGCCCCGCATCAGTATCAGTTTTGGGGCGAGGCCCACATCAGTATTAGTCTAGGGGTGAGGCCCACCTCAGTACCAGTTTGGGGGCGAGGCCCACATCAGTATCATTTTGGGGGTGAGGCCCACATCAGATTGGGGCGAGGCCCACATCATATACTCGAGGGTGAGGCCCACCTCAGTACCAGTTTGGGGGGAGAGGCCCACATCAGTATCAGTTTTGGGGCAAGGCCCACATCAGATTGGGGGCGAGGCCCATATCAGTATCAGTCTGGGGGCGAGGCCCACATCGGTATCAGTATTGGGCGAGGCCCACAGTCAGCTCAGATCAGGGATAAAGCCCACATTCAGCAAACCCAGAAACAAAGCCCACAGTCAGCCCAGAGGAATAAAGCCTGATCTCAGCACAGTTCGGGAAGAAAGCCTAGGGGAATAAAGCCTTATCTTGAAATAGTTCGGGAATACAGCCCAGGGGAGTAAAGCCCTATCTTGACACTGTTCGGGAATACAGCCCAGAGGAATAAAGCCTTATCTCATCACAGTTCGGGAATAAAGCTCACACTCAAAATAGTTCGGGAATACAGCCTAGAGGAATAAAGCCTCATCTCAGTACAGTTCAGGAACAAAGCCTGCATTCAGTTCAGTTGGGGAATAAAGCCCACATTCATTACAGTCAGGGGGAATATAGCCTCATCTCAATGTAGTTTGGGAATAAAGCCCACAGTCCAAACATCAGGAATAAAGCCCTATCTCTACACAGTAAGCAGTTCTGGAATAAAGCTCGGAGGAATGAAGCCTCATCTCAATAGTTCGGGATAAAGCTCGGGAATAATAAAGCCTTATCAACAGTTCGGGAATAAAGCTCGAAAGGAATAAAGCCTCATCTCAACAGTTCGGGAATAAAGCTCGAGGGAATAAAGCCTCATCTACACAGTTCGGGAATAAAGCTTGGAGGAATAAAGCCTCATCTCAATAGTTCGGGAATAAAGCTCGGAGGAATAAAGCCTCATCTCAACAGTTTGGGAACAAAGCCCAAAGTTCAAATCTCAATACAACAGGCAAGTCAAATGGTAGCTGGCGAGCCAGGTAAGTGAAAATGCATTGCATGTACTTTGATAGGATTGTCACTGTCACACACTGCACAAGTCCCATCAAAGTGGGGGCGACTGTAGGTATTGCATTTTTACATGTGAAACCCGATGATGAGCCTCATTTGGAGGCACTATCTTTTAAGTCGCGAAAATCGCGGAAAACGGACGTCGGAATGGAAGAGTCAAGAATTGACGTTTTGTTGGATTTAGTTCACGTGTTTAGTTTCGGGTTCGCTGTTGGACCTCCGTTTTAAGACTTAACCAAGCCCATCTCATCCAAGCCCAATCCAAAGAAATAATTAATATATGTCACAAATTAAAATAATTAAAACATTTAAAATATATGTGTCCACAAATAAATTTAAATTAAATCTAAGTTAAACTAAAACTAATTTAAATAATTAAGTCATATACCTAATTAAATAAATTAATTAAGTAATATACCAATTTAAATAAATCATTTAAACTAAAACATTTAATAAAATCATATACCAAATTAAAATAAAATAAATAAAATCTAAATAATAACCTACCAAAATAATAAAATATATACACAAATTAAAGAAATTACATGCCTAGTTAACACAAATTAAAATATTCTAATTCCAAAAATAAATAAATCACAAACCAATTTAAGAAATTCCCACCAAAAATATAATTATCCTTTCCCTAAATAACTAATTAAATCCATCATTTAATTAAATAATCTCTCCTTATAATTGATTTGTTTCCTTTCTAAAATCCCATGCAAACCCTACATCCTATCACTATATAAAGAACACATAACCAACCCTAGATCCTCTCTCCCATTCACGCAACACAAGAGGAAACCCTAGAGGACCTCTACCTCTCTCAAATACTCTCTCAAACCCTACCAGCCCTTCACGTAAACAACAAAATAAGAAACCTTCACTGCCCTCCACGGCTTCATCCCTCCATGAGCATATAAACCTTCATCACGTTACTGAAACCCTGAAGATAACACATGTCATGGCCCTCAACCTTCATGCCCTCCTCGTCTTCACCCTTCAACAAAGCCACCATAACCTGTCACAGCACACTAGCCAAATACAAAAACCCTTCAAATGAACCCCATGCACGACAAGTAAACCTAGCAAGCGCTTCCTTCTCTCTTCACCCAACAGATTCAACAAACCCTAAACTTACACACGGCTCACTTTGATTCACACAGCGAATGACAAACCCTAAAGCCCTCTCTCTATTAAACAGCCACACTCTTCACGTCTTCTTCTTTCTCAGACATTCAGCAACTCTCAACCTTCCTCTAACTCTCTACTCTCGACCACAGCCTAAAGTCACAACATTCAACTCGCCACGAACTCACCTATTAAAAAACCAGACTTCACGTTCAACACATAACAATAAGCCCTCACTCGCTTCCCACTCACGCACCTACAAAGACCACCCTCGTCAACCCTAAATCACATGCAACACACCGATAACCAGCAACAAACATCAACGTGAACCATTCCATACCGACCAAACAAAATCAAACCCCCGACCAAACAAATACACTCAACTAGCCACAACCCACACACGTCCACATCCACGCCAGCCACATACAAACCATGCATGCATGAAAAAAACTGCCCTCATTCACGTACCTATCGAGCAGTCTGACCTTCACACGCCACGCTCATCACAAATCATGTCTTCACCTTTAACGCCACTGCCCACAAAAACGCCTCTTAACCGACACCCCCAAACACAAGCCAACTAACCGATTGAATCACCTCGAAAACAATCCAGAATACACACCCGAAACTGTCCAGAATCTGCCCGAAACAGTAACTAAAAAACTGCCCAAAACAGTCCCCGAATTAGCCTTAAAACAGTAGCCTAAAACAAAACACAAAATAGTGATCAAAATACAGCAGCAAAATAGAGTCAAAACAGTAGCTTGAGCAGCGAAACAGCGAGGGGAAACGCAAACCACTGGACCAGAAAAGTTACGGAGCTTTACCCCCTTCCGATCACCGCGAAACGCGAGTCCGAGAGTCGACGAAAAAGGTTAGACCTTAGGGTATTTTTCACATCCGTTTTCAGTTTTATTTTTATTATTTATTGAGTTTTCGTTTGTATGATTTTTTTAGGAAAATTACATTTCGTTTGTATGATTATTATGATGAAAATGCATGATTGTGGCCCTTGATTAAAATGAAAATGTGTCGCCTCTCGTGGCATATAGGATGGAAACCCGGACGTAAATTTCATAGCCGATTCCGAAAGGACGGTAATATGATCTGCTGCACTCGGGATACAACTCCACGTACCACTTGAGCAAACGACGCATATTTTGTTTTTATGTTGTTTTGATGTTGTTTATTATTCATTATTTAATTTCCGCATATTACTTGTTAGCGTAATGATATGATCGAGTGCATTGGCTTAGTAAGTGTGATGAAGGTCCTCTAATCGAAGGGGTTAAATCCTTACCACGATGCTTCACACCGCGCCGGTCAATTCGATTGGATGTGAGATATGTTCAATCGGGTATACGAAATCTGATATTTTTACATTTACCTTTTTTGTTTCATATATATGCATTGAGATAAGCGCATGGGCTTAGTAAGTGCGATGAAAGGTCCTATAATTGAAGAGGTTAAAAATCATTTACCACGATGCTTCGCCGCGCCGGACGATGTGTATTCGATTGGATGTAAGACATGTTCAATCGGGTATACGAAATCTGATATCTTTGTATTTACTTTTGTTTCATATATTTATGCATTGAGATAAGCGCATAGGCTTAGTAAGTGCAGTGAAAGGTCCTCTAATTGAAGAGGTTAAAATCCTTTACCCTGATGCTTCACCGCGCCGGGTATCTTTATATTCACTTTTGTTTCATATGTATGCATTGTGTTGTGTGCGCATGGGCTTAGTAAGTCGGATTAAAGGCCCTCCACTTGGAGGGATAAATAGCCTACGGTCTACCTTTACCGCAATACTTCACCGCGCTTTGTTGTCTACTTTTCGTTATGTGTTATTTATTTATCATTCGAACATTATCATTTCATTCATGCATTTTATTTGTTGCACGTTATCATGCATGCATGCGCATGGCTTAACTAGGGTGGGTTAAAGGTCCTCTATTCGAGGGAAAATACCTTAGGCTACCTTACCATGATGTTTTACCGCGCTGTTTATTACGCGACTTATCGATGTTTTGCAAAATATCATTTTATTCATGCATTTTGTTTCTATTCATTATGCAATGTTTTGCCGTGCTTTCTTTTCCATATTATTCATTCATATGACATCTCATTGCATAATCTTGCATCACATATAACATGCTTAATTGAAAATTTGTAGTAGTTTACATGAGTATAGGCACACATTGCATTTCTCTTCTTCTTGATATTCCTTTCTTTCACTCATGTTAGCCACATTCTTTGGCATTACATCATGGCACGTTTATCTTTAATGTATAGATGCATCTTTAATTGTTCCTCTTTCGCGTATTTGAATTTGCATCTTGTATCCCTTCATGTCATGCGCTTGTTTTGACTCCGTTTGTTATGCGGTTATTTTGACCTTATTCCATATGCTTTTATAATGCGCTTATAACATGATATGTTCGTTCGCCGTTTTTGATTTCCTTTATATTGCATGCCAATATTGTTATGTTTTTGTCTTGCGTTTATGTTTGCATGGATATTGAATTCTTATGATGTGATATGTTTGCTATTAAAAAAGACTTACCTTTTAAGCATACGAACTTGGTAATAGGATTGATTTCATGAATATTTAGATGTAAACTTTATCTTTTGCGCATAGGAAATTAGAAGCATGATACCCTGGAAATAAGTGTTACTTAGGCTTGATTAATTATTACATAAATCCTTTCATTAGAAGTGACATAAGTAAGGGACCATTCCGACCCAACGGTTTGAGGTCTTCCCTTGCGAGGGGTGAGTGCGGCCTTAAATCTCATTTTCTCCCGGTTCACACCGGGTGGCGACTCCATCATTCTTCGGTTTAGTCCCCCGTGCTACTACTCCGTACTCCCAACCGGGCCGCGAGCCTGGAACAGCATGCGTCGCCTAGGTTTTCCTGTGTCACCACACGTAATTCGTTAAAGACTTCAGTACTATTGCAGCACACTCACTGCTGAATTA